>CANUEY010171248.1:0-12025 GCA_948099555.1 Croton setiger | reverse complement strand
CCAATTTCAAACTTATTTTATAACATAATTAACCATATAATAAATCTCAATTTTCCATATAATAATTATAATTAAGAGTAATTATAATTATTAAAACCAATTCCAAGTTTAAATAAACCATATAAGTAATTAAATCCAATTGCATATTTAAATTCTTTAGCTAAACATTTTAAATCTGAATTTTCAGCCTTAAAACAATCTGAAAATAAATTTCTGACGTCAAAAACGGATTCAAGACGTCGAAATTAGGCTGGAAGGGCTAAAACATAATTTATAAAAAATTCCGGGTCAAAAGTAAAATTATTAAAAGTCGAGGGACCAAAATGCAATTTGCCAAAAATATCAAATTCTGCCCAAAAGGACCATTTTGCACAATTCCAGAAACTATAGGGGTTAAATTGTAATTTCCATAATTTAAATTTGCTGGATTAAATTGAAAACTATGCAAAAATCAATTTGAAGGACTTAAATGCATAAATAATTTAAGTTCAGGGGTTAAAACAATGTTATACCGAAATCCAAGCACCAGAACAGTTATTTTCCTTAAAACGCAACCTACTATGCATTTCACCCGCACGCCCCGCCGAGATCAAAATGCAAAAACTGCATGCGTTTTGATCCCCTCGCAGTAGGTCACCCGCGCGCCCGTGCAGAACCCCAAAATGCACGCCTGTCGTGCCGTTTTGGTTCGCCTTCTTCCCCTCGACAGTAGCAGTCCAGAATGGCTGCTCTGTTTTCCTGATGGAAATTTCCGGCCAAATCCGGCCTCCCCAGCTAATTTCCCGGCCTGACCTCGACCTAAAACTTCAACCCAAGTCCCCTACAACCTTTCCCAACAGATTTAACTCACTCATGCACAATATTTTCCTCACTTTTCTCTATTTTTCCCAGATTATCGTTTTATCCCCTATTCTGGAAACCCTACTGGTTTCTTCTTTGTCCGGCCAACCCGATGACTCTCTTTCACTTCTAACCCTTTCCTCAACCTCCTTAAACTCTCCTTAGACTCTAAGGAACACAAACAACCCAAGGTTTTGGCTGCCTAACTTCCTTTCTCTCCTGGTTTCTTTCTTTCTTTCTTCTCTCTCGTTTCTGCCTGTATTTCTGTTTTCTTTCTTTTTCTCTTGCTAACCAGACCAAAACCTTGACATAACACTTTTAACCAGCACCTACTCAAGCTAATATAACCTCCAGAACTTATCCCAAACACCTCCTGCTTGGTTTTTCATCCAAATCACACTTAAACCTATTTAACCTAAGTTTAGGTTTTCTTTAACCAACCCAAAAATATCTCTTCTAAAAAAGCCACAATTCACTTCAATTTCTGGATTTCAGTATGATTTTTAAGGTCAAAATAATTAATATAACATATGGGTGAAGTTTCACAAAAATTGGAATCTGAAAACGAGTCGTCGTTCGGTCGGTGCCCTAAACCGACTCCGAAGCTCGACGTTTTTCGCGGAACCAAAACCGTACGATGTCGTCGTATAATTTTGGTCCCAAAACTCTTTAAAACATATTAAAAAACATATCAAAACATATCCAAGTCAAAAGGTTCATATTTTACGCGATTTCGGCATTTTCCGATCGCGCGGGTCCGAAAACCCTAATTAGCTCCGTTTGTGCCTTTCGACGGCAAACGAGCCTATTACTAAACTTGTTTCTCTTATTTAAATCATTTATCATCAAATATAATTCATATAATCCATAATTAACTTATTAATCAAATTAAATTATGATGCATTTTAATGAAAATGCATAAAATGCATGAAATGACGTCGGTTTGACGTAGGGTTTGGGTTCGGGGTGTCACATGAACTGACAAGTCTGGTGGGTGTAACCCTTTCTATATCATTCAGTGTAAGCCCAATAGGTCCTAATAGCCGCTGGCAAACAAAGAGATCATAATCTCGGTTATAAGAAATAAGCTCTTCATGATAGATCCCATTACGGTGAAGGTCACTAAGAATCATACACTCGCCCGCTTGTATGTCCTCAGGAGGGGCGCAGACAACTCAGAAATTCAGAAACTGCCAACAAACCCTTTCAACCAAGTAATACCTCCTTAGTATTGGATGAGCCAGAACAAACTGGCGTCTAGAAAAAACCATCGACCTTTGGAATCGAGGGTTCATCTCAATAAGGGGCAACAACCGGGAACGTGTTGCATCTAGGTCGATCTATAAACAAGAAAGAAAAAGAAGAAGGAATGATGCATGGATGAATCTTTTTCAATGCACCCAAAATCACAAAATAAGAGTTATCTCACCTTGTCACTAACGTCAAAGTGAGATCGTAATTCCCTTAACGACCACTTGATCCTCGAAGTTCGAAGGTTAGATCTGTACCATCTCCACGCCGCAGGGCTCAAACCGAGGTTTGGACCTAAGTCTTCATGACGGGCGAAAGGGAAGTATTCATAGGTCCAAGTCTACAAGTAAGGAAAAAATAAAATAAGAACAAAACAAGGGAAAGGTCTATTCTTTGTAGTTACCTCCCAAAAGTAGTACGTGCCTCCTAATGCACCTCTTTGACAGCTAAGATGACACATCTCATCATACATCCGACTCAAGATGGCACCAGCCCAATCATATTCCAGAAGCTAGGCTAAATCCTCCAAACTCTTTAAAATTGATGGGTTGAATCGGTCCTTCTTGTTCGACCAAAAGGTTGCAGCAAACATTAAAAAGGTAAATTTAGTTACTTGTGAAGCTCTTAAAGCACCGTTACGGTACCTAACATAGACTTGGCTAGCCTATGAAGTTAGCTAGTGCCTTGACACTGAAAGAAGTGGGGCAGATGAGGTTACTGCAATAGTCCGGGGCAAATCTATGCCGATTAACTCAATCATGCGATCTGAGGGATCTCAAATCGCCAGTCCTCATACAGCTCGATGCATTTAGTACCAAAAGGAATTCCGGTAATCACAGAAAAATCAATCGAGGTCATTGTCATCTCCCCAAAAGAAAGGTGGAACGTATTTGTAGTATCCCATCATTGCTCGGCCAGAGCACACAATAACTCCTTGTTAGTAACTCTGCCTGACTCCATAAACTTCAAATTATATAGGCCCGATGGACAAATTATGGCTCCCACTGAATCATCGGGATTAAGGATGTCTGTCGGAATGACTTCCATAGAAATAGCAGAAATCTTAATGGCCGGATCCTGAGATAGCAGAAGTTATTGTTAAAAAAAAGATTAGTATGACAGACTTACCTGGGCATAATCCTCAGTAGTGGAAACGTGAGTTTCGGGATCTACTAAAAGATCGGTATTCTCGATGTCTAAGGACCGTAGAATCTCGCTACCCGTAGAGTCTTTATTAGAAGACATTTTAGGAAAACTCTTCGAAAAAGAAAAGGAAAACTTTTAGAGAGAGAAAGAGAAGTTTAGAGAGAGAGGAGAGACTTGGGAGGGGTGAGTGAAAATGAAAGCTTCACTCCTATTTATAGTCCAAACCTTGGAAACGCGGGTCTTTCCCGTGCGTCCGGACACCGACCTCAAAATTTGCAATTCAGAACACCACTGAGCTCCATAAATCACATTTATGTCACCTAGTGGGGGGCAACTGTGAATACTCGAATTTTGAGGCTCGGAAAACAGAGTTTAGTAGACTGCAAACAATCGAGCCGGATTGGGCGTCACTGGGAAATAGTACCAGAAGTATGCCTTCCTGGTACTTGAAATGTCCGGGACTTTACAAGGTTTACAGAAGTGCCCTCAGAAAACCTACTCAGAGTCCTGGAACCTCCCGAAAAGGCTCTGAAATGAAAAACCCGCGAAAAGTCGAGGCAGGGCGCCCTAGGCCGCCCTCCTAGGCACTCTGGACCGCCCTCCAAGGCACCCCTGGCCGCCCTCCCGAGGCGCCCCGGGCTGCCCTTCGTTGACTTTTGGCCGAATTTAACCCTATAAATACCCCCTCAAACATCCTTTTTCCTCACACCTTGAGCTGTGTTGACGGCTGCTCTCTTCTCCCTTTTTACCTATGGTGATTCATCATCTCCAGGCAATTCTTTACTGCCTTCTACATTGCATTGTTGTGATAACTTGCATTTTCATTCATAATCACATAATAAAATGAGTCCAAATCAAGCTGAAGCTGCGAAGCGGGCGACAACTGCCACAGGTATGATCCTAAACTCAATCTTTTTGATTTAATTCTCTTATACCCCTTCTCTAATCATGCATACATGACATTCTGCATCGCATAATCACGCTTTTTGGCCCAGTGCCGCCTAAATCACTTATTTTGGCCACAGCGCCACTTAAATCAATTTTTGGCCACAACGCTATTCTAAATCAAACTTTTGGCCCAGCGCCACCTTAAAAATCACATTTTTTGCCCTAAAGCCTAATAAAACCTTTTTCCCCCAGCGGAAACACACCAAAACACACATTTTGGCGAAAAGGCCTAAAAATCAATCTCCCCCAGCATAAATATCAAAAATCACACTTTTTAACCACAGACGTCATTAAACTCCTTCTTTGGCCACTAGGCCTACATTTCATATATTTCAACCACGAACGTTGTTAAAGTCCTTTTTCAGCCACTAAGGCTACATTTCATATATTTCGACCGCGGACGTCGTTAAACTCCTTTTTCAGCCACTAGACATACATTTAACAAAATTTCGACCGCAAACGTCGTTAAACTCCTTTTTCGGCCACTAGGCCTACATTTTACATACTCTGACCACGGATGTCGATAAAATCCCTCTTCGACCTCGGACGTCGATGAACTCTTTTTTTCGGCCAAAAGGCCTAAAATCACTTTCACACACTCATAGCATGCATACATCATCCCACCCCCTTCTTCATGCCTTTAAATAGGCAATTTTGAACTACATTGACCTTGATCTCTCATTCAAACGAAAATATGTAGGCATATTCGAGATCCCACCTCGAATAGCAGGTCTACCAGCGATCCTTTCCAAATCTCTTCATTCCTGCATCACATACATTTAGGAAAAGAATCATGGATATGAATGCATGACATAACCTCTGAATCCACCTGCGTTCGAAAATTAGTGCTATTCATCCATTGGGGCGATTAACCTAGAAGTAGGTTAATCGCAAAACGGAGTCACTAGGGGTTCTTTCTTAATTTTTCCCCTTTAAAAAAATAAATTAAGTGGCGACTCTACAAACACACACATTTTACCCCGAGTGAACATCCCCAGCTAACTGACTCCTTGCGGATCGGCCCGGCGGCTCGAAAGGGGACACTCCTCTTCGGTAAGGGTTCACACCAGGAATACCCCAGAAGTTCCACCAAGACACTTAGCTGGATTAAGCTTCAGAATATATTTTCGAAGTCTAAGGAAGAACTTCTCAAGTTCATAAACATGGCTTTCGACTGTCTTTGACTTAATAACCATGTCATCCATGTACACTTCCACTTCTTTGTGAATCGTGTCATGGAAAGTGGTGCTAGCCATTCTTTGGTAGGTTGCTCCGACATTCTTCAACCCAAAAGGCATGACCCTATAACAGTAGGTGCCCCACTCTGTGATAAAGGCTGTTTTCTCTTTGTCAGGTGGATACATTATTATTTGGTTGTACCCGACAGCAAGATCAGTCAAGGAGACTGTCTCACGTCCGGCCATTCGGTTAACAAGCAAGTCAATATGTGGTAGAAGGAAGTCATCCTTAGGACAAGCTTTGTTTAAATACCGGTAATCCACACACATCCTTACTTTGACATACTTCTTTGGCACTGGCACAATGTTGGCTAACCAAGTAGTTTGAGCAAGAGGCTCTATGAACTTATTATCTAACAGCTTGGTTATTTCTTCCTTAATTTTCAAAGACCATTCTGTCTTCATTCTTCTCAACTTCTGTTTTACCGGCTTTCCCCCGGAAAAGTTGGAATCTTGTGTATGGTGATGGCTGGATCTATCCCCGTGACGTTGCTTGGCTTCCACATGAAACAGTCAGCGAACTTCTTGAGGCACCCAGCAATTTGATCTTTGTATGTACAATCACATGCAATGTATGTAAATTCATTTTCTTTGCCAATTATTATTTGTTCTTTTGTTTCTTTTATCTCTTTTTTTTCTTTATTATTTTTGCCAGAATGTACTTAGGAAGATTGAAAAACGAGGTAATAAAAAATTTGAGTATTATTGTTGAAAGGGAGGAAATTATCCTCAACTGCTACATCAAACTCGAGTCTTGGACTGGATGACTCAGGAGACTTTGGATCAGACTCAGGAAGACTAAGTTCTGATTCAAGTTGTACAAAGGCAGACTCTGGACTTGGATTGACATTGGGTTGGACAATAGGTTGTTCCTTCTCAGTATACCAATTGGCCAAAAGTTCTTCAGCTGATTTGATCAAATAGACCAGATTTGGGAGTCTTTCAGAATTTGAGATCACTACAACTTCATCAAAGAGATTGGGTTGCATAAAGTCTTCCATATATTGGACTAGTAGATCTTCTTTTTCTTTTTTCAGCACATCAGCAAAAAGTTTTATTCCCGGTAGCATCTTTCAGGCTTTAGGGCAGTAGAATGGTTCTTGGAATCCATAATAAGGAATTGTTGTTCCTGGCTTAACAAAATAGCCGTTAAGGGTTCTAAAGTAGGGACGCATTGTGATGTCCCTTTTCCGTGAACGAGGGGCTTTTTGAGGTCTAAGGTCCATCTCCATTAGGTCCTCTTCTGTTGGCTCATATCCTAAACCAAAAGTACCATTGACAACTGGACTTTCCCAAGCAGGCACTGAATGGTATGTTTTCCCGGACTTAGCCATAGTAATCCCAGGCAAGTAAGACATCTTTAGCATCAATTTCACTATACAATTGATTTGTAATGTCCCAAAGTCAAAGAGAACATAAGGATTTGACACCCCCGCCTTCTATGCATTGAATAGTGTCATATTGGAATCCGGAAAGGTTTATACTTGAGTTTTCAGGATTAACCTCAAGGAGAGACTAATCCTTGGTGCTTCTGAGTTGACTATAATTGTCCCCTTGAATGGTTATGATTTTATCCATGTAAGGGAACTTAACTTTTTAGTGTAAGGAGGAGGGTACAGCCCTGGCTTGGTGTATCCAAGGCCTTCCAAGGAGGAGATTAAAGCTTGTAGGGACATCAATGACTTGAAAAGGGATTTCCATTTTAGAGGGCCCAATGGTGACAGATAGAGTCACAACCCCTAAAATTTCTCTTTAGGTATTATCATATGCCTTTACTATTTGATCAGAAGGTGTAAAGTCAGAAACCTCCAGACCCAAACAACTTGCTACTCTCAAAGGGCATACATTTAAAGCTGATCAATGAGTACCATGGGTACAGTTTCATCCCTGGTTTGGACTGTGATATATAAGGCCTCATTATGATTACCTTTATTCTCTGGCAGGTCTTCATCTGAGAACCCAATGTTTTGTATTTTTGAGGCTTGGGTTAAAGTAGTCACCAGTGTTTCGAGGATTACTTCAACCGATGTTTGGAGTTGGCTTAGTGCCTTGCAAAGAGCTTGGCGATGAGAGAAAGATGAAGATAAAAGTTCCCATATGGATACTCTAGCTTGGGTTTTCTTGAGTTGGGTTAAGATTGGGTCTTCTTTTGGTTCAGGGGTTCCTCCCCTTGGTTGGTTCAGGACTTTATCCAGAACAATGGGTTCATATTGCCTTCCACTTCGGGTTATGGCATCAACCTCTTCAGAAAGGTCATTTAGATCCAAGACAAAAATGTTATTCATTTCTAGAAAAAGCTTGAAAGGATAAAACTGTTCCTCTTGAGTGGTTATAGCACTCATCCCGTGGTTGGGTAATGGGTTTGTATTGATATTGGGTTTTGTCTTGGGTATGATTGACCCATTGTCTACCAAGTCTTGGATCCGCCTTTAAAGGGTCCAACAAGCTTCAATCTTATGCCTATTTCCTTGGTTGTACTCACAATATTCATTGGTATTGTAATTGATGGGTAATGGGTTGTGTGACACCCCAAACCTAAACCCTACGTCAATTCGACATCATTACATGCATTTTATGCATTTTTAATTAAAATGAATTTTAGTTTGATATGAAATATGACATGAACATGAATTATATGATTTGAAAATGTTAATATATGAATTAGAGATGCTAAAAACAAAATATGTTTTAAGTTCGTTTATCGTTGAAAGACATAAATGGAGCCAATTAGGGTTTTTGGCTTGCGCGACTGCAAAATGTTGAAACGCACAATATTTTAAAGTAAATGATTTTGTTATGATTTATATGTTTAAGAATATGATTTAAATAGTTTTGGGACAAGATTTTACGACGACGTCTTACGGTTTCGGTTCCGTGAAAATCGTCAAGGTTTCGGACTCGTTTTAGGGCACCGATCGAACCAAGACAAATTTTCGGATTCCGATTTTTATGAAAATTCATACTCGTGTTATACTATTTATTTTGACACCTAAAATGAATTTTAAGTTGGTGCTGGACTTAATTGGTGGCTGGAATTAGAGGAAATAAAAGAAAGAGTAAGTGAATTATATTATACTTAAAAGTTAAGTTAATAAAAAGGAAAGAAAGGTGATTAAGTCAAAATAAGAAGCATCTGCTGTAATGTTAGTGTGCTGGAGTGTTAGCTGGCAGAAATGAAGAGGTGCAAGAGGTGAGAGGCTGCTAGAGTGAGAGGAAAAGGAAAAAGAAAGGTGAAAGAGAGAAAGAAAGAGAGAAAAAAAAATGAAAGAATGAAAGAGAGAAGAGAGAAATTTGTGCAAAAAGCTTGAATCCAATACTTTTTAGGCTTCTAGGATGTTTATTAAGTGAGTAGAAAATTTTAGATAGTAAAGAGAGAGGCTGGTTAGTGAAGGAGAAAGAAAAATGAAAATCTAGGTATAAAAATTATGGGTTTGGCAGTTTCAGGGTACCCACTTTGAGGCTCTGTATCACTTAATCCTTAGTGCATGAGAGAGATTGGCTTCGATGGAATGATAGAGGGCATGTAGGAGAAGAGTTTGGTATTCTTAGATCACCGGAAGGCCGCCGGAGGTGGTCGTAACGATCGCCTGAAGTTGGGAAAAAATAAGGCAGATTCTAGAATTGGGTGAAAAACAGAGTTAGGAGCCAACTTTGAGCAATTATATCTTTTAATCTAGAGGGCTTCTAGGAACATGGCTCCAATGGTTAGCTAGGGGGTGTGTAGAGGAAGAGAACGGTGGTCGTAGCTTGCCGGAAAGCAACCGGAGGCGGACATACGGTCGCCTGGAAGTTCGCTTGGGAGCTAGAGTTTTCGGGTGAACAGTAGCTGGGGAGAGGACGAAGACGATCAAAACGACAAGGAGCTGTGTCGTTTTGATCATAAGAGGCGCGCCTAAAACGCGCAGGTAGGCTGCATTTTGAGCTTAAGTTCTGCGGCCAAAACGCATACAGTAGCTGCATTTTGAGGCCATTTACGCGCCTGGCACCTGATTTTGGTAAAAATTCTATTTTAGCCCCTGAACTTTATTTCCGTTTACCTTTTAGCCCTTTTGGGCAATTTTGCAAATATTTTTAATTACAGATTGGCCTCTAAAATTTTAAATGATTATATTTTTGACCCAGAGACTTTTATAAATTATATTTTGACCCTTCCAGCCTAATTTCTACGTCCTGAATTCGTTTTTGACGTCAGAAATTAATTTAAGGCCGTTTTAAGCCTTAAAATTAGAGATTAAATGTTTTATTAGAGATTTTTAATTATGAATTGATTTTAAAGTATTAAAGAGTTTATTTAAAGTTTATAAATGGTTTTAATAATTATAATTATGGTTAATTATAATTTTTAAATGTTAAATAGAGATTGTTAATTATTTTTAATATGATATTAAATGATTTTAAAGTAGAGATTTTTAGAGATTGAGTTTTAAATCATAGAATTGGATTGAAATTAAAACTCAATTAAATCAGAGAATTAAATATTAAAGTATGCATCATAGCTTATATGGAGTCTTGATTTGATTATTGAACATGGTTGCTACGTTATGCGTTATAAGAGCGTCGAGTTCGCGAGGGGCACGGGGTAAGCAACCCGAGGCCCAGTCGAGCTCACTGCAAAGAGGTAAGTGTTAAATCCATTTACTTACATGTATAGAGATGTATATGTGATATTGCTTAAAATGCTATATTGAATTGTTTGGACCGGTAATGAAGCCCGGTCAACTGTTATATGTGAAAATGAAATGTTATAGTTTTGTTGATCTATTTGGACCAGTAATGAAGCCCGGTCAATCAGAGATATATGATATATGAATTGCATTGTTTGTGGTTCCTGAGTCGGTACACAAATCTGACCAATTGAGTTATTTTATCTGATATTGTATATCTATATGTTGCTATAACTGGTACTGAAGCCCGGTCACATGATTATATGAGAGATATTGCTATCAAATGTAAATTGCATAAATGCATTTCCACAGGACTTAATTACAGTCATTGTGTTTATCGTAGCCAGTGTTTGCAAATTTCACCAGAGAAAACCTACGTGTTTTTACAGAGAGGCCTACGGATCTATATGATATAAAAAGACCTACGGGTCCTATATGCTACAAAGTGATCTTCGGATCTTATAGAGAAAGGTTGATCTTCGAATCCCTATAACCGACAATATTCTTGGTCTTATATGTTCATTGGATCTAGTCACAGAATCTTTTGAGGTGAAATTCCCGGGGCAACACTTGGTCGATAAATCACAACTAAAGAACATAAAGACATGTCATATTCCATAGTATGCTATAGATATGTGTTGACGGCCCGATTTTACCGCCAACGAGGGAAGATTTTCAAATTTTTACCAAAAAACATTTTAGGTGACAAAACATTTTTAGCTTTGGAATGCCGAAACTAGTCGGTCTTAAAAAAGCGGTTTTCAGAGTCGCCGCCCGATTTCGGGACACCAATTTTATTTTAAGAAAATGACTCCGTTTTATTAATTTTTTTTTTAAAAAGGCACTGGTCAAAATCAGAGATTCAGGTAAGGGGGTAAGGTACGACGGTTTAAATTTTAATTAAACCGTCGCCCGGTAAAAACCGGCCTCTGGTTTGTTTTTCTTTCCAAAATTTAAGTGTAAATAAAAATGTCGTTGCTGTGATTAAACTAGCGATGTTCCTAATTGGCATTATCGGTCATTTGCGAAAATCAATTTCAATTATTAAAAGCGATAAATGGTGCAAATTAAAGTGCGGAAATATTAAACAACCTTTAAATCTAAATTATTCTTTCTCCGATTCGGAGAAAATAATTACAAATTGATCCTATTTAAATTACAATATACCCGTTTCGATCCCCGAATTAATTTATTTAAAACCCGAAAATGCCCTGAAAACATATAAAATGAACATACAAAACATTTATAAAAAACTACAGAAAAGTCCTTGAAATTTTAAAAAATTACGAAAAGACCCCTAAACTTATGAAAATTACAAAACAGCCCCAAAAACATTCAAAAACAATCAAAACAATCCACACATGTGCATTTTCTGCATAATAGTCCTTAAACACTAGTTTTACAAAAACAACATCCTATGCATGCATCTAATATAAAATAGTCCACAAATCTGCCATAATATTCAAAATAGATTGCAATTTATGCAAAATGTCATATTTAATCTCTAATCACAAAGATGCATACGTATGGATCATTCTGCAATCTTTTCTCTACAAGACCATGGCTGATTTGGTTGTTAGAATAGCAAGTTGTGACAATAGATTGGTAAAAGATTAGGAAAAAAATGAGGGTTATAAAACAAAGATGTTGTAACATAAACAGAACCACCACTCTCAAAACCGATCCCCAGTTTTGCAGATTGCCAGAACAACAACCTAAAAAGGAATCAAAAGAAACCAGGGAATGCTACATGCTTCACACAAATTGGAATGTAGTCAGAAAAGAGAAAAATTATTGTTTAATCAAACTGAGATCATGTATACAGAGGTATGCAACCAGGTTCTACACAAGAACTCATCTAAAAAGACTCTAGCAATCTATGCAGTGATCTGTTATCAGCAAGAGGGAACCAGAAACATGCATATGTAATCAAATCAC
>CANUEY010171230.1:0-25066 GCA_948099555.1 Croton setiger | reverse complement strand
TATATATATATATATATATTTAATTATTTTCCTTTACATTCATACATATATACTTTCTTCGGTATTTCGGCTAAGCTGGCGAAATCGAAATTTACAATATCATCGTAAAAATATGGTTTTTAAAATAATAATATTTTTTATTATATTTATTTTCCAATTCATTTAATTTGATAATAATTTTTTTTTTAAAATTATTCACCCTACTCAGGTTCGAGCCTCAGCATCACTTTTTCAAAGAAATTTGAAAGAGCGTTGGATATTTGATTGTAATTTGTTGAAAATTTTTAACATTTGTATCATTTTATGAATAAATATTTCATTTGCTTCATTTGTATGTTTGTTATGTTATATTGAATTATTATGGTTTTATTGAATATTGGACTTTGAATGTTAAATTGATTAAAATGAATTTTCTTTTTTTTTATTAAGTATTAACGAGATCGAATACGAGCTCAAGTTCGAGCTCGAACTTCTTTACGAGCTTAATTTCGAGCTCGAACTCGAGCTCGAATGCTACATGAAATGGTCAAGCTCGCGAGCCTCAAAACGAGCCAAGCTTGCGAGCCTCAAAATGAGCCAAGCTCGCAAGCCTCAAACGAGTCAAGTTTGCGAGCCTCAAACGAGCCAGCTTGCGAGCCTTAAACGAGTTAAGATCGTCGAGCCCTCGAACTTTCAAATTACCAAACGAGTTCGAACCGAGCTTTCATTTTGAGCTTGAACAAGAGCTCGAGAAATTTAAAACGAGCTGAGCTCAAGCAGCACAATACTCGGCTCGGCTCGTTTGCAGCTTTAAGGGCACACCAAAATTGAAGAATAAATAGATATTAATTTCACCTTACCTCTTCTATTATAATGGACTGGCAAATGATGCATTAAAGATTCTCTAATTAAACTTAAAAGAATAGCCGCCAACATGCAAAACATATGAATGATTGGTAAAAATGATTTACATGACATAAGCATGGCCTCTGCTGTATCACAATATTGAAGAACAATTGCTGCTGGAAACCGATTGTAAACAACTTGTATCCAATGGATGGAACCTATCATCCACAAACTTGTAAACTCTGAACCCAACCTAAAATAAGCTCCACTTGCTTCCAACTCCAAGGCAATGATGACAATATTAGTTTTTTACCCCCAACTTCTTTCTCTGCTATTTTTTCCCCCCTATTCTACTCTAAGTTTAGCTCTGAATTCTATTGTCTAAAAAAATTATTGATCGCAGAGTCCCCATCTCGGTTTTCACGGGCAATGGAAAGAAAAGGCTACAAATTTGATGAACGCTAATACCGTATGTTTGATGATTTTGAATTTTCCATTGTCTCCCCCCAAAAGTAGATTAAGAGTTTTCTAGTTGTTCAGGAGCCCTCAAAAGAAAGAGCAGCAAGTTTAAGTATTCTGTATTCATCTTTAAATTAAGGATTGGGCAACGCCAGAGAGCATATATACTTCAATTTCATTGTATTCTGAAATGGCTTAAGAGCGCAGGTCACCAAAAGTTAGGAATAGATTTAATGATCGCAATCACTTATCTATAATTTTATTCCATTTTATCATTTTCTAGTTGTTTTCATTTTCTTTTTCTTCATCGTCTTTAATTCTTTAATTAAGAAAAGAGAGGAGAGGTGTTTTGAAAAGTTTGTAAAATGGGTAAATCATCTACTTTACTTTCAATTTATAAAATAAAATATAAACTGATTTTAAAAATTATAATAATTATTCTAATTTTTTATTTAACGAGACATGAAATAAAAAATTATTATATGTCATGTTTATAATAAATAAGAAAATCATAAAAACAAAAAGCATCTACATCTCATAATAATAATAATAATAATAATAATAATAATAATAATAATAATAATAATAATAATAATAATAATAAATATTTTATTTAAAATAAATAAAATAAGTTAATCATTTATTTTCAAATCGATCATATATCCTTAATAATAAAATTAAAATCTGATAATTTTTTTATTATTTTAAAGAATCGGATAAAATTTGTTATTATTTAATTATTTGACTTATTTTTATAAAATTTCTGTAAATGAAAAATTTATTTCTTCATATTGTCATAATATGATAATAAAAAAAGAAAAATAATTATATTTAATTTGATATTTAACGTAAAAAGATAAGTCAAATAATATGTTTTTATAATGATACACCAATATTCATAATGGCCTAGAGTAATTATTTGCAAATAAATAATTACTTAATTTGAATTATTTTTATAAAACTCCTATAAATTATGAACTTAGTTATTTTTCATTATAATTAATAAAATTTTTTTGAATAATTACATATTTTTAATAATTAAATTAAAATCTGATAATTAATTAGAATAAACTTTTCTAATATTAAAAATGTATTAATTGAAAATATAATTAAACAAATTTTGATATGATTTCTTTCTATAAGTTTTTGGATTATATATATATTTATTTTGAGACATATAATAAAAAATAAATTTATACGTATCTATATTAACTTTCATATCGTAAAAATATATATTTTTATTCTCTCAATTATTTTATAATTCAATAACTATGTGGAGAAATTCATTTAAATTGTTTTGATGTAGGTGCTTAACTTTTTAAAAATAAAGAACTATTATAATAATTTAAGGATTTAAATTAATGAATTCATTTATTGTAGTATAACTAAACTTCTGACTGTAATAATTTTTTTTATATAAAAAATTATTACTTAGTTAATAAATAAAAATATAAAAAAGTAATATTTTACCTTAAACAAAATAGTAATGAAGATAATCCAATGATTTCTATTCTATAAAAAATATATAGAGAATCATTTCATTTTCAAAAAAAAAATAAATTTTATAAAAACACAAACATATAAATAACACCAAATTAAACATACATCATTTCTTATATAAACTATAAAAATATTACAAATGACTAAAAAATACATAAAAATAAATAAAAATTTGAAGAAATAAATTAGAATAATACATAGTTATTGAATATAAATACAAATAAAAAATAAAATAATACTTTCACTAAAAAAAATCTTAACAAAATATTAAAATAAATAAATTACAATTAGCTAACTTAAGATAAGATGAGTTAGAATCGGTGCAGAACATGCTTTCATCCTAAAACCAAAATTAAAAATTAAAATTTTTTCAATAACAATTATTAAATTTAATTATTAAAAACCAAATGAAAAATCACAATATCAATAAACATAAATATCAAAAAGGCAAAATAGCAAGTAAAAAAAAAAATTACAATTGCCAGACTCCTACAAAAATCAAATAGAACTTGTTTGAATTATTTGTATTTTTTAGGCGTATTTATACTAAAACAAATCCTAAATAAAAGGCTATCAAACACAATCAAAGCACATTAATTTAATTTGATTATTATTACTTTTCTTAATTTATTAAGAGTTAACTATAAAAGTTAGTTTTAATTTCTCCAATTGAGCATTTTTTAATTAATATTATTATTAGTTTTATTAATATGATTTTTAATTCAAATGTTTTCATATAAAATTAATTTAATTTTTAATTCAAAATTCATAAAATTTAATTATTGTTATTTCTTTCCCAATTATTGTAAATTTAATTTGAAATTAAATTTAAATAGTAAATGATAATTGAAAGGTATTTGATAAGATTTGATTTATTTCAAATATTAATCTTTTCTTTAAACATATTTTTTAAAATAGTAAAATTCAAATTTTAAAAGATTTTAAATTAATATCTAAATTTGTTTAGAATATTAAATATAATTTTAAGTGATTTTAGGATATTTAATTAAATCATATAATGGTTTAAAAACATCAATTTGAAAATAATTTTTAAATTTAACCTAAAACTTTATTATTATATATTATTAGAATTTTTACTCACGTTATGCGCGGAATATCATTCTAAAAAATAATTACATATTTGATCTTTATCAAATATTTTTTTTCTCCCCTAATTCAAATATTTTCTTTTCTTGTAATTCAAATATTATATGTGTAAATCTTAAGAATATTAGTAAATGAATTTACCATTGACATTTTTTAATTAATATTTTCTTAATATTATTATGAAAATTATTTAATATTAGTATTTTATTTTTAATTAATATTATTTATAATATCTTCTATTATAATCAATCTCATTCCATTTTATATAATTAAGAGTATTTAGGTTATTTAGTCCCGTATATATTTTCTTATGACATATTATCTAAAAATATATATGCTAAATAATTTCAAGGTGTCTCAAATAAGAAATAATATTTTCTCTCACAATATACAGTCTCACCCTCACATAATAAATTATTTATAGTTTCTACAATAATTAATCTTTTGCAAATTTATTTATTTCATTATAATGACATGTGTTTATATTTTATTAATAGACATTTGAATAGAAAAATAGCATAAAAAGTGAACTTATTTTTTGTTTGGCATTCATTAAAAATCTCTACAATCATATAGTATTAAACCCCTTTTATTATTATATTTTTTTTTGCCAACGTGACATACATGATATCATAACTTTAAAATCTTCATAATTACATGAGCATAATTTATCACATTCATAATCTTATTACCTGTACATTTTATATAAAATAATTTTGATATTCTATTAAGATAAGATAAAAACATAAATTAAATAATTATTGTATACAATATTTGTTTTACATTTTTTTAATAGTAATATCATCTTAATGAAATTATGTTCTTCATGCAATATAAAAGAATTTTACCTTTATATAACAAACGTTATATAAAATAATAGTAAATATATGACAAATAAAATATTCAAATAACAAAAGCTAACATACTTTTAAACTAATGTGTGATTTATGATTATTATTCTAACAAAATTAAATAGTAAAGAGAATAAATGAAATACATTTTCAACATTATATTTGGTTTTAAATTTTACAACTCATTCTCAATATTTAATAATTTCTAAACCAATTGGCTAAAAGAAAATAATTTAGAAATTTTGAGAAAATTTGATTTTAACCAGGAAAATGGAAAAAATATATATTATATTACCTTTTTCAAATTTGTATGTTCAATACACTAAAAATCCATTAAGATAATATATAAACAGATTTGAAATTAATTTGGTATGTAATTTACTATCCGTCACAGATTTGGTTTTTTAGTCATAGATATCCGTTCAACCAAATCTATTTAATTTCCGCAGATATGGACGGGTACCCATACGCACTCTCTGCTATTTCTTTAAAAAAATTATATTGCCTCAATTAGAGAAGTGAAACCCTAATGTCTTTATAGAGTGTCTATACTTTCTATAATTTATCAACGTTTGACAAAACTAATTGGTCACCCTTATAAAAGCTCTGAAAATCGGATTAATAAATTTGAAGATCAAATTAATAAATTTGAATTGTGCCACAATTATAAACGATTTGAATTTACAGTTATAATCAATTAGTCTTCTAATAATCTTAAATATATTTAAAATATGTAAAAACAGGAAAACAAATTAGTACGAAAATTAGTTATTTCCTTTTGTAATTGTCATTATTACAACTAACCTTGTTGAGAAAAAAGAAATTGTCAACCTATATGTGTGAAATACGGTAGACTAATATTATTTCTTTTTTACCAAATATCTAGAATTTACTTTCAAATAGGTCTTATAATTAAAATGTTTAATTTGCATAAATTGTAAGCAATCGTGGCTAAAAAAATAATTACATGTGCGTTAAATACAATCGGTTATGACATCAACTATAAGTATAAATAATTAATAAAAAGTTAATGAAATATAATTATATTATTTATTAATTTTTATTTTTTGATATTTTTTTCCTAAATCTTTGTTATATATTTGTTATTTTATTAAGTTTAAGTGTATTTTGAATTTTCAATAAAAAAGTTTTAAAAATAAAAATAGGAAATTTAATAACAAATTTAATAGGAAATTTTGTCAAAAGATAAAGTTTTATATTTTTCATTAATTTGTACATCATTAATTAATAAATATTGTAATTTAAAATAAACAATAAATTTATGTATGAATTTTGTTGTTACTTTTATTAGCCCAAAATGTATATATATAGATATAGATTAGGGGAATTTAGTGTAAATAAAATTAATTGCTTTTGTCTTTAGTGAATTCTGCTTTAAAAATAGCCGTGTCCTTTTCTTTTTATTAACAACTCCAAAATAAATAAATAACTCCCAAAAACTCAAATTTTGCATTTCGGCAATTGAAAATCCATTTCCTACTAAGACACGTGTATTCAATATTTTTTTTGAAAAAAGTTTGACCACATAGCTAGGGTTGTACAATCGGTTAACTAAAACTGAAATCAAACCGATTTTTTCAATTTTCGGTTAACCGAATCTCATAAAATACTAATCGATACCGAAATTGAATTTTTTTTTTGTTAATCCAAAACCGAAACTGATATTTTTGGCTAACCAAAAAAATAACCGAAAACCGATTCCAAAACCGAAAATCATTAAACTTGTTTTCAACCTATTTCAAACTTGTTTTTGTAACCTCTTTTCAAATTCACACCATTATATCATTTATCATTTACCATCCACCATTCACATCCATTATAATTAATTGTACATAATTAGTCTCAAATTTTCAATGTATCATATAGATATAAATTACAATACAAAAAACAATAAATTGTGTAATAATAAAAGTCCTAACTGTCGGTTGGCAGCAGCAAAATCAGCATCTTCAATTGTAGGAAAAATCATGCCAGCATCTTTAACATCTTTAACAATAAGTAGGGAAGTTGCTCATTTAGGAACTAGAAACTGGCTCCAGCAAACAGAAGTAGAAAGAAACTACATCGATAAACAGGTTGTTTACACATAATTTGGCAAATGTTAAATGCTAAAATTTGAAAATGTACATGAATTAATGGTAAACATTTCCAAGTTAAAACCCATCAAACTTAAAAACCAAGTAGTATCGTTTTTATATATATACATGTGTGAAAACTATATATATCTGGTATATGGTATCATCTTTTACCCTTCAATTAACATACATAATTGAAACTTAAACTTGTCATTAAACATTGTTCATTTATGGTTCTTGCTGGATAATTAACAGATTTAATGAATGATGAACAAGAAAATGTACTTATCATGGAAAACTTGATGCCTAAAACCAAGCTTGTCAAAATTGTATTAAAAAGGCCTTTATTGACCAATTTCCAGCTGAAAGTTTCTATCTCTTATTGTTTAAACATGATTGGATTTAAATCTGAAAATCATTTTATATATTATCTATGTTATAAATCTGCCAATAGTACTAATCCTGTGTAGCCGAGTTGCTATACTTATATCCTATATAGTCTTCAAACAAATGAAAATTATAGTCTGTAAATTAATGATTTTCCTTTAGTCAACAAATTTCTAACATTATGAATCTGTTGTGGTCCCTAGTTTGGGACCGGGTTATGGGTCTATTTGAAGTGAAAGAGGGCGAAGATGGAATGAGTGGAATGATAATTTTCTTACTTCGACTTATTTTGAAAATGCTAAAGCTCAATAGAGGGAACCTTAAACCTCTGAGTTAAAGTACTCAAGACTAATTGATTTCCAAGTTGATTCTTTCATTGATGCTTATTGAATATTTAAATAGGCTGTTCATAACAACCTTTACATCAAGAGATCATGACTTGATCATGGAGCATAACTCCTTATAAAATAGGAATGCAGAAAGTGGAGGAGATCCCCTCCTAATAAAGTGGAACAAACTCAATAGAAAAAGTCAAACAACAAGACAAATCAACTATTCCACCTCAAGGATCTGTACACGTGGCTGCTTATGTGTATAGACTTGAACGGGCTTGGCAACAATACTTCCCGGCCCCAAAGGAAGCTTGTCCTCAAGCTTGAATGAAGGAAAAGGGTTGTCTATGTCTGCAACCTTTTCCCAAGAAGCTTTAGCATGAGAAGAGTTGCTCTAATGAATTAGAACTTCATGGTGACCAGCTCGAACACGCTGTCCTAATACAGCAAGAGGAACCTTAGGGTCGTTGACAGTTGGTAGGAGTACTGTCTCGAAATTCTGTAGTCCTGCATGAAAAGGTTTGAGGGAAAAAACATGGAACACAAGATGCAACTTCGAATCAGGTAGAAGTTTCAACTTATAAGCCATAGCCCCTACTCTGTCCAGGACTTCAAATGGCCCATAAAATTTTGCAGCCAATTTTTGATTCTTCCTTGAAGTTATGGAGCTCTGCCGATAAGGTTGCAGGAGAAGGACTTGATCTCCAGCCTGAAATTCCAGCAACTTATGGGCTCGATCATAATGCTGCTTCATTTTGTTTAGGGTAGCCAGCAGATTTGATTCAAAGACTATAACATTTCATCATACTTTTGAAGAACAATATCAACAACCTCAAGTGAAGAACTCCCTAGCAAGTAGGATAGAAGTCGCGCGGCGGTCACCCATAGAAATTTTCGAAGGGATTGGCATTGAGTGAAGTATGGAAGCTTGTGTTATAACAAAATTCAGCACAAGAAAGCCAGTCACACCACTTTTGAGGTTGAGAGCTTGTAAAACATCGCAAATACATCTCTACTTTACGGTTAGTCACTTCCGTCTGGCCATCCGATTACGGATGATAAGCTGTGATAAAACATAATTTGGTACCACAAAGACGGAACAATTCTTCCAAAAAGAACTAATGAAGGTGACATCTCTATCGTTAACCATGGAGGCGAAAAATGTAATCAAAGAAAATACGAGCAATACTGACAGCAGTGTATGGATGTGAGATAGCCAAAAAATGCCTATATTTAGAAAATCGATCCACCACTACTAAGATGAATTTTTTCCTCTGGAATTGGGTAAACTCTTAATAAATCAAGAGAAATATCAGCCTAAACCTGATTTGGAATAGGAGCGGCTGGAGCAAACCCAATGGTTGAAGGGATTCTATTTTATGATATTGGCAAATAGCATAGGCACGGACAAAGTCGCGTACCATTTTTTTCATGCCATGCTAAAAGAAATTCCTTGTGATCCTATGTAGTGTCTTCTAGTAGCCCTCATGCCCTTGATTATATATAGCAAAGATTACCAATGGAATAGATAGAGAATCATGGGGAATAAAAACAAGATCCCTGAAAAATAATGAGCCTTGTTTAAAACTCTAAGGATCTATTGTAGTATCGGCCAGGACTGCTGAAATTTGATTTTGGACTTCTGCGGACTGTTGCTGTGTTTTTCGAAGATCATCAAACAAGTCTACATGAGGCATAGATAGTGCGAACAGGCTGGTTTGATCCGCATCTCGGCGAGACAAGACATCCGCTACTGTATTACACTTTCCTGGCTTGTACTCAACCTTGAAATCGAATGGCAATAACTTACTCACCCAGTGTTGTTGTGGTGAGGAAAGAGATCGCTGCTCAAGAAGGAATTTCAAGGTGTAACTAGGAATTCCCCCCCCCCCCCCCCATAAATAAGAATTTCAGTGTTTGATGGCCTTGACCAAGCCAATTAACTCTTTCTCATAAGCTGGAAGATTGACATGGCGGGCTGCCATTGCTCGGCTGAAGAAAGCTATAGGTTTATTTTCTTGAAGAAGTACTGCTCCAATACCTGTGTTAGAGGCATCACAATCAATAATGGAGATTAATTCAAAGTTAGAGAGAACTAGAATTGGTGTGGAAGTGAGGGCCAACTTCAATTTGTCAAAAGCTTCATCAGTCCAGTGGAAAGAATTCTTCGCAACATGGCAGTAAGAGGGGCAGCAATAGATCCATAATTGCATACAAATTTTTGGTAATAGTCAGTGAGGCCAAGAAAGGCCCGTAAACCCCGTGGTGTAGTTGGTCTTGGCCACTCCGAAGCAGCCGCAATTTCGGTGTTGTCCACTTTGACTCCCTCTGCAGATATGATATAGCCCAAGTAAGAGACTCGTGTTAACATTTTGACTGTTTCAGGAAGAGCTTGTTTGCTGCTAATAATTGGAACACTTATCCGAGGTGATGCATGTGTTCTGACCAAGAGCTGCTAAACACCAGAATATCATATAAAAAAAACCAAAATGAACTTGTGTAAATAGTCCCGGAATACTTCATTCATCAAAGATTAGAAGGTGGATGGGACATTGGACAGTCCAAACGGCATAACCAAGAATTCGAAATGGCCGTGATGAGTACGGAAATTCGTCTTTTCTATGTCTGCAGGATACAAGGCTATTTGATAATAACCAGCAAGCAGATCGAGCTTTGTAAAGAATTTTTCTCTACCCAATTCATCCAAAAGTTCATCGATCACTATAATTGGGAACTTATCATTTATGGTCCTGTCATTGAGCTCTATGTAGTCTACACACAAACGCCATAATTTATCTGCTTTAGGAACCAAAATTACCGGGTAAGAAAAAGGAGAATGACTTGTCATTATGATGCCTTGTCGGAGCATAGCTGCACACTGCCTCTCAATTTCATCTTTCTAACCATGAGGGTATCGGTAAGGGTGCACCACTACTAGTTTAGATCCAGGCTCCAAGGGAATATAGTTATCACATGAGCAGGTTGGAGGTAGTCTCGTCGATGGTTCAAAAAGAGTAGCAAATTCGATCAACAGTCTCTGGAGTTGCGTGTCTTGATCGTTTGCGGCCAGCAATGAGTGTAATTCATATTGTTCTCCTGTATTTGATTGAACGCCGTTGAGCTCCATTAATTTCCCATTGACAAAAAAAAAACATTCGCATAATAACAAAGTCCCATAAAATGGGCCCCAAAAGTTCTAAGCCAATTTACCCCCAAAACGACATCAAAACCAGTTAGTTGCAAAACAAACAAATCCACCATAAAAGTGGCAAAGTCCAGTGCGATCGGGGCTTTCTTGCAATTCCTAGACTTTGTAGTTGTTCCCTATTTGCAACCTTTACCCGCAATCCATCCCTAGCATCGACATCAGCTTGTACCTTTGTGATTTTGGAAATAGAGACAAAGCTATGAGTACTTCAAGAATCAACAAGAATTGATACTTGGATACCCTTCCAAGTTCTGTGCAATCGTATAGATTGAGGGTTGCGAGTTCTAGTAATTATGTGTAGAGAGATTTTGGGCGACGGATCAGAATCAACATCATCATCCGAAGGAAGTCCGTTAGCCAGATCAATCAAGAATAATCGTTTGCATCGGTGTCCACATAAAAACAACTCGTCGTAATTAAAACATAATCCCCTCTTTCATCGTTCATCCATCTCATCTGCAGTGAGGTGCTTGATGGTTCGGTTGTTATGAACTTCTGTTGTTGGAGTATTGCGCCAAAAATCTCAACTCAAGGCATTTCGAGAAAACAATTTTCTCTCATAGAGGCGCAACATACTCATAGTCGTGACTAACAACCTATGGTTGATGGAGTTCAACCTCTACGGCGATATATTCCTGCAACCCGTTGAGATACAGCTGAACCTTTTGTGGCTGAGTTAAAGATCCAGCTCTGGACACTATAACTTGAACTTGTTCTGGTATTCTTCTATGGAACTAGTCTACTTGAGTTTGGCTAGTTCACCCAATTTTTGGCTGCGAATAAGAGGTCCAAAACGTAGGTTATATTGGTGAACGAAGTCAGTCCAAGTGGGATCCAGGTTGTCTTGAATCAGGTGCAAGTACCATAATGGGGCAATACCTTCCAAATGGAAGGAGCTAAGCCTACTTTTTTGTCATCTGGAGTAGATTGATTTTTGAAAAAGTGCTGACATCGGCTAAGCCATCCTAAGGGATCTTCAAGTCCGTTGAAGCGTGGAAAATCAAGTTCTTTGTATTTTGGAACAATAGAATTCCCTCTAGAAGTATCTGACTATCCCAGAAATTCCTTTGTCCTTCCTCCACCGGACTTGACTTTCAACACTAGAAGAAGATAAACTCTTCTTAGTTGATTGTAAATCGAGGGAGATGGCTTCCAGTTGATCTTGGAATTGGTCCATCTTCTCATTGCGTGCTTGGTTTGTCTTCTATTCAACCAACATCAACTCGAAGAGTTTGTTAAGCTACTCTTGAACTGAATCGCCCATAACTTTAGGCTCTGATACCAAGATGTTACGGTCCCTAGTTTGGGATGGGTGTTGACGCTCGATTTTTTACCCCAAAATCTAAAAGAAAAATATTGAAATTAAAAATACCTTTGTCTTATTTTTAATTTTAGTTTATTTTTATTTTGTAAAAATTGAAAAAAAAAGAGAAAAAAAAAGAAGAAAAAGAAAAAAAAATTAAAAAAGAAGAAAAGAGGAAAAAATGAATTAAAAATAAGAAAAGGATGTTTTTGAAAGAAATTAAAAGAAGTAGGGAAAAATTGAAAGTTAAAATAGGGAAGGAGTGATTTAATTGAAAGAGAAATAAAAGAAGTGGGGTTAAAAGTTGAAGAAAAAGAAAATAAAGGGAAAAAGAAGGAAAGTCTAATTCTGAATCGAACTGAACTGGTTCGGTTCAGAATTAAACTGATTTCAATTAAAATACTTATTCAAAACGTGCCGTTTCAATGGAAACGACGTAGTTTTGAGGCTAACAAAAACAAAAAAAAGGAAATCAGACAGATGAAAATGAAAGAAACAGAAAGGCCAGTCGAAGATAGAAACACTTCGAACTGGAATTGAAGTCAAAGACAGAGACTTCAAGATTGAGGAACAAAGAACTGAAGGAAGAAGAAGACGCACATGGAAGACGGGTGCAGCAAAAGGAAAGATGGAATCGACCGCAAAGGACCTCTTCAAGGCGTAACAAACTCCTACGTGGAAACTCCAGCGAAGAAGAAGGAAAAAGCAAAAGCGGACGCGGACGCGAAAGGGGATAAGAAGAAAAGCCTGCATTCCAGAAGGGAAGGGTCCAGAAAGAGAAGTGGAGAGAAAGCAAAAAAAATCTGTAAGCAATTGAGAGAATTTTCTGAGTTTTAGAATTTTAGGGTTTCGGTTGTAGAAATTGGGGATTTTGAATTTCTATTTCAATTTCCTTTTTTCTTGTTGTTTTAATTGATTCTCATATCAAAATTAATTTGATACTGTGAATCAATTTCGAGTGTAAACCGTAAATCCTGCTTCAATTGAAATTGTATTCGGATTCTGTAAAGAGCACTTGCTGTTCAAAGCTTGGAATTAAAGAATTCTAAGAACCTGAGTTTCAGGTACTTTTCTGATTTATATATTCTTCTTTTAATCTTTTTTTTTTTTGTTTCTAAATGTGATGGATGGTTTTGAGTGGGAACCTGATTAAGCTTTTTGATATGTCTGTGTTTGATGTTTAGTATTTCTGTTTGCTCCCGTTTGTGAGAATGCTCTGATTATTTAGAATTCGAAGGTTGTTGGATACATAATATTAATGTTTTCTGTTTAAACTCTGCCATGATTCTATTGATTGATAGATGTCCAATTCCTATTATTCTTTCCCTATGCACTTCTGTTCATGATCTATGGATGCTCTTAAGCTGTTGATTTTTGCTATGCAACATGGAATGTTGTTTATTGAGGTTGCTAGTAGGTCTGTTTCATTATATTAACATTCCATAAACTGTCCATTGTCAGTTTAAAATGATTTCCCTCTTCTTGATTCTGTGGCCATTGTGGTTGCTTGCTTGCATATTTGCTCCTAGCTTCTGTTTAGACACATCTAGATGCTTGTTGTTTGCCACTTAGCTTCTGCCCTAACTGCTGCATTCAATGTCTATTTGCTTTATGTAAGTCAATATTAATTTGTTATTGCCTGGCAAAATCAAAGGTTAATTGAACAAATTGTCTAGTCTTTACTGAAATGCCATGATGAATAATGGTCTTCACTAAATTTAACTTTCTCTTTTCTGCCATTGTTATTTCTGCTAAAGAATGATCAATGCAAGTAGTTCAACGCTGTTATCTTTTCTCTTCTGCACTTAAAGGTCCATCTCTGATTTACAATTGATCACTCAATGATCTTTCAATGCATTACATTTCATTACAGTCCAGCTAGACTAAAATGTTGATTATGAATGAATGAATGGTTGTCCACTTTCCAGCATGCAAACAACTTGTTCTCACTTCTATCTTTGCATCTCCTAGCTTGTTATCTCTTTGTTCATTATGCTGTCTCTGTCCATATTGCCTTGAAACATAAATTGCTCAGTATGGTCTTATTTGATTGATTATCCAACAACAATAGGTTAGTAAAGGGCTGTTTTGGGAATCTTTATATATGAGGGACCAATCTGTAATTTGTCAAAAGTATGTGAATCTTTGGATAAATTTTGATTTTGTTGTGAAAAAGGAAGCATTTAGGGTAAATTTTCATAGAGAAACTTGATAAAATGTTGAAACTAAAAATGGGGTAGAATTGTAATTTTAATATAATTAAAGGACTAAACTGAAATTTTGCATGTGATGGCTTGAAATTTAATTGTTTTGCATGTTTTATATTTTTCTTGGATTGTTTAGACAAAATGCATGTTTAGGGACTGTTTTAGTAATTTTCCAATTTTTAGGGAGTAAAATGTAATTTTCTAAAGTTTGAGGACCATTTTGTAATTTTTCATAACTGTTTAGATTTATTTATTTTGGGTTAATTGGGTTTAATTTGGGATTTAAAAAAGGTAGATTGTAATTTTAATTAGGACGGTTTGTAATTATTTTCTCCAAATCAGAGAAAGAATAATTAGTTTTAGGGTTTGTTTGTTTAATTTCTGCACTTTAATTTCCGTATTTTAATTGCTTCTTATGTTTGAACTTTGTTTTCGCAAATGACCGATAATCGCCATTTAGGAACATCGTTAGTTTAATCACGCAACGGATTTTTGTTAAAACTTAAATTTTGGAAAGAAAAACAAACCAGAGGCCAGTTTTTACCTGGCGGCGATTTAATTGTAACTTAAATCATCGTACCCAACCCCCTTACCCCAAATCTCTGTAATTTGACCAGTGCCTTTAAAATAAAAACGGAGTCATTTTTTGAAAATTAAAATTTGGTTTTCCCGAAATCGGGTGGCGACTCTTTAAAATATTTTTAAGACGACTAGTTCGGCAACACACAAAATCAAAAAATAGTTTTGTCACTTAACTTTTTTGGTAAAAATCCAAATCCCTAACCCGAAAACCGGATTGTCAACATTTATCTTTTGACCTTCAACTAGGAAGCCTTTAGGTTGATGGACATAAATCTCTTCCTAAAGTAAACCTGTCAAAAGAGCAAACTTTATGTCAAGATGAAATACTTTCCAACCGTGTTGAGCTGTAAGTGCTAAAAACCATCTGATTGTGTCATGTCTGGCCATAGGAGCAAAGGTTTCTCGGTAATCAGCTTGTTGATAATAACTTTTAACCACTAATATTTCCATATGCTTGAACACAGAACCATCAAGGTTTAGTTTGGTTATATAAACCCATTTAACGCCAATCACAGTTTTGCCTTTTGGTATTTTAGTGAGCTCCTATGTCTGATTTTTCTCGATCATAGCAATCTCAATTTCGTAGCTTATTGCCATTCTTCAAGTTATGAAGCTTCTAAGTAGATGGCTCTGAATTTGCAAAGCTGCATCTTTCATAAATTTCAGATTAGGATATCATCTTTAGGATTGGTGAATCTGGTTCTAAATCATCAAGTTCATCATTAGAAATTAAAGAACTTGGAGTTTCAACTTCTAGATTGTGACTTTGCTTTCCCTTGAGAAACTTTTGGATCATGCTTAATTTGATGTGAGTCAAAATCCTTAAAAGAAGTTTAATCACATTTGACATCTCTACAAACCATTATCTTTTTTGTTTAGATGTTATAAAATCCCGTAGCCTTTGAGTTGAACAACATATCTAAGAAAAATTTCAACTTTAGCCTTTTCATCTAACTTATTTGTTTTAGCAGCTAGAACAAATGCATAACTAAAGAATAAAAAATTTGTAGATGATTTGCTAAAGGATTAAAACAACTCCATGCTTTAATTGGAGTTTTATCTTTAACAGATGAGGTAGGAAGTCTTTTTAAAAGATAAACTGTAGTATAAACAGCTTTTGCCTAAAACGTCTTTGGCAATTTCTTCTCAAACAACATGCATCTAGCCATTTCAAAAATAGTTTCGTTCTTCCTTTCGCTTCCACCAATTTGTTGTGGAGTGTAGCTCATAGTAAGTTGATTATTCATGCTAGCAACTTCATACAATTTGTCAAATTCATGTGACATATGTTCCTTTTCATTTTCAAATCTCAAAGTTCTAATATCTCATTCACTTTGAGTCTCGACAAGAGCTTTAAACTTCTTGAAGGTGGGATGAACTTGTGACTTCTTAAGAAAATAAATCCAGCACATTATAGTGAAATCATCAATGAACAAAACAAAATATTTGTTTTAATTGTGTGAAGGAATATTCATGGGGCCACAAACATCAGGATGGACAATCTCTAATTTTTCTTTAGCTCTCTAAGACTGATTTACAAGAAAAGATTCTCTATGCATCTTCCTAAGTTGACAAGCACCACACACTTTGCTACATAAGCTAACTTCGTGCATATCCCTCATCATTTCTATAAAATGTAGAAATTGAAAATTATAGTGACCATCTCTTTTGCCAAATCCAAGTGTCATCGATTTTGGCACTATAACAACATTCTGGGAGTGAATCCCAAGTAAAACTATTGCTAATCTTATTAACTTTAGCAATTTCAACATCATCGAGATCAATAGTGCACATCTTATTTCTAAAGAGCAAAGTATAGTTCTTAAGAAGCATTTGGGTGACACTCATGAGATTATGTGTTAAGGTAGGTATGTAAAACACACTAGAAAGAAGCTTTATAAATTTTTTGATGTGAAAAGATATAGAACCAATTCCTTGATCTTGAACTTTATCGCTATTAGCTAAAATGATTTCTGTTTTGAAAGATTTGTTCAAAGTGCTAAATAAGTTTGCATCTTTGGCCATATGACTAATAGCACTATTGTCTAAGAACCAAGTATTAGATGATGATGATCATGATGATGATAATGATGGTGATGATGATGATAATGATGATAAAGTGTGAGAAAACATAAAAAGTGTTTTTCAACCTCTATTTTATCTTTTACAAAATTTGCTTCTTCTTTTTGCTTTTGATTTCTTTGCTTGCGAAACTTTTCAATTTGTCTAATTTTTCCATAATGGGTGGTGCACCTGGGTTTCTTCCAATAATTTTTCTCCAAATAAGTTGTCTTGTTACATGACCATGATGGATATTTGCCTTTCTTTTCACCTTTCTTGCCATCATATTTCCTTTTTACATGATGATTCTAACCTTCACTACTAGTGGAAATTACCTCCTTTTTATTTTTTTTTGGCATAAAAGGCACCTTCAACATCATCCTTTTGTCTTATAGCTTTTATTTTCTCAAAGGCTTGAAAAAATTTGACAAGTTTAGAGATGGTGAATTGTGACAGGTCCTTAGAGTCTTTAAGAGAGGAAATTTTAGCTCCAAATCTCTCTGGCAGACTCAAGAGAACTTTCTCCACAATTCTACCATTTGTGAGGTCCTCTTCGAGCAATCGTATTTGGTTTACAACCTTCATAAATCTATTATTATACTCTTTGACAGTTTTAGATTCCTTCATTTTTAAAATCTCAAATTATCTTCTCAAATTTAAGACTTGCATTTGCCTTATTCTATCACTTCCTTGAAATTCTTCTTTGATCTTATCCCAAGCTGCTTTGGCAGTGTCACATGCCATAATTCTTGCAAAAATGGATTCAAAAACAACAGAGTGAATGCAAGAGAGAGCTTTGTATCTCTTTAAATGTTCTTCACTGTAATTTTTCATTTGAGCAAGTTTTAGATTGTTGGGCAATGCATGAGGATCTCCACCAATGTCTCTAACTTCCAAAAGTATGAATGCTCTAAGATAAGCTTTCATTTTTACAGCCTAGATATGGTAATTTTCACCAAAAAATGTAGATATAAATTGAGCTAAAAAATTACTAGAAGCCATTGAAGAAGTTTAAAAGTGGTCTTTTAGTGAGGTTTCCTTGTTTTCTCTCACTCAGAGTCCCTTAAAGAAAGAATGCTCTGATATCAATTGTAAAAAGGCAATGTTAGTGCAAGCTTAGAAGGATAAGTAAAAAAAAAAAGAGAGTTTATTTATTAACTTCACATTTGATAGATTTGATACATTATTTGGTTGAACTATTAGCTTATATAGATGCTAATGAAAACATAAGTAATTGATGTTTTACATGAAACATAAAAGTGTTAAATAACTAACATTAATGCATCAACATATAAAATGTTGAGAAAAAAGACCTGTGAAAAATATGAATTAATACAAAACCGTAGTATGTTAAATGTATCAATTCATTTCCAAGATATAACTCACATAATCTAACTAAAGTTCTCTTAAAGTTTAGAAAATTCGAGAATAGAAAAACTCTTTAGTGATTATGATGAAAATCTAATTGATAAATATTTGTAACATGATGAGTCTATGCATATTAGTGGAGGTTATTGTCTTGAAAAAGGGCAACCCTCTAACAAAGAATTTGTTGTTGCATCATCTCAAACTCCTCAAGTTGAATCGGTTGAAAAAGTGAAAAATATATGCATGCATTTTTTGGAGCCTTCTACATCTAAGGAAGTGAAAGATAAATCTCAAAGGATTGATCAATCCAATGAGAAAATATCATATATTTCATCATAATGAAAATAAGTAAGGTGAAGCATCATTATGGTATCTATAAGACTTATGCTCCCAAAGATAAGTCTTTTAAGAGAAAGAAACCTAACCATGCATCATTTAAGAGGCCAAATACATATTTTCATTATTGCAATAAAAATGGCCATAAGAACACTAATTGCTTTATAAGATTGATGCATTTGAAGTTTGTCCTTATGGAACTTATTACTAACCATCAAGGATTGAAATTTATTTAGGTACTTAGAACCAAGTGATCAATTACTTATAGGTATGACACAAACCATCTAGCACCTTAATAGAGAGCTCTAAGGGACAAGGATCCATTTGTGCTTCCAGATGGGCCTTTATGAGAAGCAGAGCTAGGAAGTCTGCAGTAGAGATTGGAATGCACATTTAAGGGCAAGTGACAAAGGAGGTGACAAAACTTACATTGGACAACTACTTAATTGATCTTGAAGGCACACCTAAATTACTCTCTATGCTTAATGTGTGTGTTGAAGATAGGACTACTTGAAAATTTGAAGTTAAGCCTTTGATATGAACTGGCTAGCACCGTCACATGGAGCTCTAGGGGATAAGGATTTATTGGTGCTTCTAAATGGGCCTTTGACTAGGAGCAGAGCTAGGAAGTTTGGTGCAGCTATTGGAATGCACATTCAAGAGCAAGTGACGAAGGATTTAATATGGCTTCTAAAGGAGTTATGGGATTCTAGTTTTCCCACTTCCATAAGGATTTAGGTTTGACCCTTTAGTTATCAATTGCACTTTTATGTTCAATTTTAATCTATTATTTGCTATATGCAATTTTCAGCCATCATAGAGAGAAGTGAGAATTTGCTTTTCCTTGATTGCACAACGAATTTAGATTTACTTATCAACTACGTTGTGGCATTCTTCTAATTCGTACCCCTTTAAAATCCTTCCATTATAAGTGTTCTTACTTTATTAAGCATTGGGTGCTTTAGAAGGTGGATTTATTTTTTATTTTTTGGATTTCTTAATCTACTTGTGCAACGGATTTGAGGCTACTTGCTATGGGGTTCCACGCAATTTGGCATCAGAGCCATTAACATGTAAATTCTTATCTATCTGTAGGTTTAGGCCTTGTTTATTGTTCCATTAGGGTTCTTAGCCGTTATCAAAATTCAAATTATTTTTTTCTCCTTCAATTTGTTTTCTGTGGCCTTAGGCTGTTTGTTGTGGTTTCCCTAATTATTTTTTGTGAAGAACCTTCTTGGTGCTGATTTTTTTTTGGTGTTTGCTTTGTGATTCTTGAATTCCATATTAATTTTTTTTTTAAAAAAAAGAAAAAAAATAAGTAATTTCTAGAATTCTGAAGTTGCTTACATTTTGATAAAAAATGGAAGAAAGTGTTAGAGCAATTTCGATATTCTTAGTTAATTAGGGGATCAAAATTGGTTTGAATTTGATTGAAAGTAATCAGATTTTAAGGCCAGAAATTCAGCCATTGAGGGGTTGTTTGTGAAATTTTTGTGACATTCCAACCCTAAACCCTACGTCGTTCTGACGTCATTTTCATGCATTACGTGCATTTTCATTAAAATGCATCATGATTTAATTTGATAATCAAATTAATTATGGATTATATGATTTGAATATGATAATATATGATTTGGATAAGAAAAACAAGTTATGTTATAGGCTCGTTTACCGTCGAAAGACACAAACGGAGCTAATTAGGATTTTCGGACCCGCGCGATCGAAAAATGCCGAAATTGCGTAAAATATGAACCAAATGATTTTAATATGTTTTGATATGTTTATGAATATGATTTAAAGAGTTTTGGGACCAAGATTTTAGGACGACGTCGTACGGTTTCGGTTCCGTGAAAATCGTCGAGGTTCAGAGTCGGTTTAGGGCACCGATCAAATCGCGGTAAATTTTCGGATTCTGATTTTACAAAATTTCATACACGTGTTACTGTTTATTTTGACACCTAAAATGAATTTAAGCTGGTGCTGGACACGATTGGTGAATGAAAATTTAAGAAATTTGGAAAGAAAGGAAGTGAATAAGTTATTTTTAGGTTAAGAAAAATTAAAAGGGAAAATAAGTGATTAAGTGAAAATTAGGAAGCAGCTACTGTTATGTGATGTGCTGGATTATTTTGCTGGCATTTTGAAGAGGTGGAAACAGTTTGGAGTGAAGGAATTAGGAAAGAAAAATGGGTAAGAGAGAAAGAAAGAGAAAAAGAAAAGAAAGAAAAAGAGAGAAGAAGAATTTGGGCAAAAATCTTCCATCCAATATGTTTATTGTGCTTCTGGGATGTTTACTAAGTGATTATAGGTGTTAAATAGTGAAGAGAGGGGTTGGAATTGAGAGAAGAACGAAAAACACAATTCTGGGTAATATTCCTGGGTATTGAACAGTTTCGGGATAGTGACTTTAAGCTTTGTATCTTTAAATTGGGAGTGCATGGGAGAGTTTGGCTTCGATGGAATGATAGAGGACATGTAGGAGAAGAGATTGGTAGTCTTGGATCACCGGAAGGTTGCTAGAGGTGGTCGTAACGACCGTCGGAAGTTGGGAAAAAAATAGACAGTTTCTGATTTTGGGTGAAAAACAGAGTGAGAAGCCAACTTTGAGTTATTATATCTTTTAATTTAGAGGGTTTCTGGGAATTTGGCTCCGATGGTTAGCTAGAGGGTGTGCAGAGGAAGAGAACGGTGGTCATATGTGAACCTTTACCGGAAAGCCCTCCGAGCCGCCGGGCCGATCCCGCGAGGGAAGTTGGTTAGCCGGGGTGTTCACTCGGGGTGATGGAATGTGTGTGTGTGTGGAGTCGCCACTTAATTTATTTTGTTAAAGGGGAAAAATTAAGAAAGAACCCCTTAGTGACTCCGTTTTGCGATTAACCTTTTTCTAGGTTAATCGCCCCAATGGATGAAATGCACTAGTCTTCAAACCCCAGGTGGATTCGGAGGTTATGTCATGCATTCATATGAATTTCCTTTTTCTCCTAAATAAATGTTATGCAGGGATGAAAGATTTGGACGAAATGATGGGGAGACCTGCTATTCGAGGTTATATCTCGAATATGCCTACATACTCTCTTTTGAGAGATCAAGGTCAATGTAGTTCGAACTTGCCTATTTAAAGGCGATGAATATGTGTGTGTGAAAGTGAATTTAGGCCTAGGGGCCAAAAAGGGAGTTTATCGACTTCCGTGGTCGAAATGTAGGCCAAGTGGCCGAAAAGGAGTTTATCGACGTCCGTGGTCGAAAATGGAGTTTATCGACGTCCGTGGTCGAAAAGTGTGAAATTTAGGCCTAGCGGCTGGAAAAAGGAGTTTTATGACTTCTGAGGTCAAAATTGTAATTTTATTGGTCAAGGGACCGAAAAAGGACTTTTATGACTTCCGTGGTCAAAATTGTGATTTTGTTGGTCTAGTGACCGAAAGAGGAGTTTTATGACTTCCGAGGTCAAATTTGTGATTTGATTGGGTTTCCGCTAGGGAATATTGATTTTTAGGCCTTTTGGCCAAAAGTGTGTTTCCGCTGGGGAAAAAGAGGTTTATTGGGCCTTGGGGCCAAAATTGTGATTTTTGGTGTGGCGTCATCGCCAAAAATATGTTTGTTTAGGCATTATAGCCAAAAAGTGATTTTAACGGCGCTGTGGTCGAAAGATTTGATTTTGGTGGCGCAGCGGCCAAAAAGAGTGATTAAAACGGCATATTTCGCCAAAAGTGTGTATGCATGAGATGCAAATGTCATGTATGCAAGATGTAGGATGTAGTATGATAGAATAAAATTGAAGAGAAAGCGTTTCGAAGTATACCTGTGGCAGTTGACGTCCGCTTCTTAGCTTCAGCTTGATTTGGACTTATTTTATATATATGATTATGTATGCAATGCAAGTTATCAGAGAAATGCAATGCAGAAAGCAGTAAAGAATTGCCTTTGCGATGAAGAATCACCGTAGGCAAGAAGGGAGAAGAGAGCGGGTGTCAACACAACTCAAGGTGTGAGGAAAGTGATGGGTTTGGGGGGTATTTATAGGTGATTTTCGGCCAAAAAGTCAACAGAGGGTGGCCTGGGCTGCTGTCGAGGGCGGCTGGGGCTGCCTTGGAGGGCGGCCAGGGGCGCCCAGGGCTGCCTTCCTTCCTCGACTCGCGCGTTTTTCATTCCAGAGCCTTTTCGAGACGTTCTGGGACTTCGATGGCTATTATGAAGGCATTTCTGTGACCCTCGGGAAATCCCGGATATTTCAAGTACCATGAAGACATACTTCCGGTGCTATTTTACGAAAATGTCCGGTCCGGCGCGACTATTCGCAGTCTGTTGAAAATCATTTTCCGGGCCTCAAAATTTGAGTATTCACAGTTGCCCCCCACCGGGCGACATAAATATGATTTATGGAACTCAGTGGCATCCTGAATCGCGAATTTTGAGGTTGGAGTTCGGCCGCGCGGGGGAGACCCGCGTTTTCCCTTCCAAGTTTCTCTTCCTTCTCTCTAGGTTTCTCTCTCTCTCTAAAATTTTTCTTTCTTTGATTTTTTACGGAGTTTCTTTATGTCTTCTGACGAGTCCACGGGTAGTGAAATTTTTCGGTCTTTGGACATTGAGAATGCCAATCTCTTGGCGAATCCCAAGACCCATGTTTCGTACACAAAAGATTATGCCGGGTATTTCCTCTGCGCGTTCTTTTTTTTTAAGGCAGTGGTCTTATCATTTTCAGGATCCTTCTATCAAAATTTCTGCTGCCGAACCTTCCATGGCCGTTATTCTGGCGGACATCCTTAGCCCTGATGATCCCGTGGGCGCTATAATTTGCCCGTCAGGGTTACACAATTTGAAGTTCATAGAGACAGCCAGATTTACCAATAAGGATTTGCTGTGTGCCCTAGCCGAGCGGTGGTGGGATACTACGAACACATTCCAATTTCCTTTTGGGAGAAATGATGATGACACCTGTTGACTTTTCTGTGATTACCAGTGTCCCTTTAGGTAATCGGTGCATTGAATTGTACGACGACTGGCGGTACGACATCCCCTTAAACCGCATGATTGAATTGATTGGCATAGATCTGCCCCGTGATGTTGCGATAGGTTCATTTGCCGTAATTCTTGCGGTGTCAAGGCATTGGTTGACTTCTCAAGCTTCTCGCGTGTATGCCGGTTACCGCATTCACTCTCTAACACCTTCGCAAGTGGTCAGGTTTACCCTTTTACTAATATTTGCTGCAGCTTTTTGGGTGAATAGGAAGGACCGATTCAACCCATCAATCTTAAAGAGTCTGGAGGATCTGTCACAGCTTTCAGAATATGATTGGGCTGGCGCCATTTTGGGTCGTATGTATGACGAGATGTATCACCTTAGTCACCGAAGAGGTGCTTTAGGAGGCACATACTACTTTTGGGAGGTAACTATAAGGAATAACTCCTCTCCCTCTTTTTTGTTATTACTGTGGCTCTTATCATTGTTCGTTTCTGTTGTGTAGACCTGGGCTTACGAATACTTCCCTTTTGTTCGACCTGAAGATTTGGGTCCAAATCTAGACTTAAACTCAGTGGCCTGGAGGTGGTACAGATCACGACTTCGTGCTTCACGAACTCTGAAGTCGTTGAAGGAAATACGATCTCAATTTGATTATAAGGAGACAGTAAGTCGAACTTCTCATATTGTAAGTTTTTTTTTTCATCATTCACTCCTTTCTTATCTCTTCTACTTTATCATGCCAGTTTCTTGACCTAAACTCAACACAGTCTCGAATGCCATCTCTCATTGAGATGAACCCTCGGTTTCAAAAATCTATTGACTTGTCGAAGCGTCGATTTGTTTTGGCTCATCCGACATTGAGAAGGTATTATTTAGGTGAGAGGGTCGTATTGCAGGTTTCCCAATACCATGATATCCCTCTTGGTCCTCCTGAAGACATGCTTGCGGGTGAGTTCATGATTCTTACTGATCTCCACCGCATTGGGGTTTATTATGAAGACCTCATTTCTGTTAATGGGGAGTACGAGGCTTTCATTCAGCAACAGCTGATGGGTCCCATAGGCTCGAGATTGGATGATATAGAGAGGGTCGTTCCTCCTCGAGCTACCTGCTCATTTTCTTCCCAAGCTTCCGGTCCTTCTCCTGTGAGGAGGAGCCGGAGAGGTGCATCTTCAGCTCATGACACCGGTGCTGGTCCTTCCAATTATGGATTACAAGGAGATTCCGGTGGTTGGAAGGTACCCAAGTCTCTTATTGAGGCTAGTGGTCCAGTTCTGTAACCCCTCATTCTATATTCCTATGTCATAAAACAGGCCATTTTTTTTATCATACGTCGAGTGACGTTACTACTAATTTTGTTTCCCATACATATACATATAAATATACATATACATACAAACACCAAATCACATATATAGCATGTTTATAATACATACATCATTTCTTTTGATCCTATAAGGGTCCATTTGGCCATTCACAATCTA
>CANUEY010171210.1:0-39086 GCA_948099555.1 Croton setiger | reverse complement strand
CCCCCCCCCCCCCCCCCCCCCCCCCCCCCCCCCCCCCCCCCCCCCCCCCCCCCCCCCCCCCCCCCCCCCCCCCCCCCCCCCCCCCCCCCCCCCCCCCCCCCCCCCCCCCCCCCCCCCCCCCGAGAGTTGGGGGGTTGTTGGTTCTTTATAGTTTTTCTGTAACTGGAATTTTTGGATGGGAGATAATGAGAAATAAATAAATAAAAAAACTACATTCTTGATTTTGTTTTGCAAGTATTGATAGGAACTTAACTTCTTTTAAGCTATTGAGCTGGAAATTTTGGAATTGTAATGTGTTTTAAATTGATCAAATGCGGGTTTTCGACAGTGATCGATCATAATTCAATACTTCTTTAAATTTCTGTTATTATCACCCTATATGAGTACAGATGATTTTTCTACTTGTATTTATTTTACTCATGAATTTCGTTATTCCTGCTTATGATTTCATGAAGTACTTTGTTATTTTATTTAGTTAATAATGCATTGGTTGAGGAATTCACTAGCTTTAACCTTTTCTTTTGTTTAATGTAACAGAACAAAAAAGAAAGGAAGAAGGTGAGGGAGGTGGGCATTTTGAAGAAGGATCCTGATGTGCTAAAGGATCAAATAGAGAAGTTAGAAATGATGAGTAAGTCATAATATTTTGAATAATTCTTTTTTTCCCGCCTTTAACTATCGATATTATGCACAGAGATTGAAGCATTTAGAGACCTAGTTTACAATGTTGGATGCAGTTCCTTTGAAGTCATTGGTTTTTATTGTTCTAAAATAACTTCACACACCAATAACATGTTTATAGTGCTACTTCCATGGTCATCAACTTCTTCGTTTCATCCCAATTATTATGCCAACTATTCATTCCTTTGGCCTTTTGCTTTGATTATGCAATAATTTTTTTGTCATCTTCTCTAATAACTACGCTAGTTTTCTCCTCATATATATATGCAATACTTATTTATCTCATTTGTTTAGCCATGAAAGTTGGTGCATGCTAGCTTTTTCACTTCCAGATTTATTTTTATATGGAATTCTTGGTGTAGAGGCTGATGGTGCATTGGACAAAGCAAGAAAACACAAGAAGAGACAACTGGAGGATACACTTAACCTTGTTTTGAAAAAGAGAAAGGTAACAAAGTTATGGTCCATGTTTTAGGCTCCTTTATTTTCTAAAAAGTATGATGGTGATAAGCTATCTGGATCAAATTGGAAATATTTACTACGTGCAGATAAGCATAGATTGGACTAGTTGATGATTTAATTGGATTTCGAACTTTATTTAACATGGAAGCTCCTGATATTGTAGCAAATAACATGATCAATGCATTATGATATATCTATATGTAGGAAGGCATGACATTCAGATAACATTCTCTTGGGGAGCTCATGCTCGATGAATCACAATTTAAAGGACCATTCAGGTTTCTAAAACTACCGGGTCTAAATTGATTGTTTAAAAATAATTAAATAGAAAAAGTAGATAGGTGAGCGGAAGAAGAAGAAATGTCTGTTGTGCAAACTTGATAATAAGTTTGCTTTGATATCTTGTGCAGGAATATGAAGAAAAAATGAAGGAGAAGGGTGAGACCCCAGTCATGTTCAGGTAAATGGGTTTCTCTTTTATCATTGATTTTTTCTGTTGCAAATGAGCCCCTTTCTTTTAACACATTTTGTTTGATTGACAAACTGTAGTATACATTTGCATGCAGTCATTTGGGTCCGCCTCGAAGAAGAACATCCGCGGAAGAAGAAGAGAGAGTCAAGCACCCTAAACCTGAAGTATGTCTGTCAGACTTAATCACTTCCTCAGTCGTATTTTCCTTTCTTCTGATCTTACATTCACAAATTCTTTGTTTGCAGGATTCTGTTTACTATCATCCCACGCTGAATCCCACTGGGGCCCCACCTCCGGGAAAGCCGCCCATGTATAAGTCATCTATAGGTCATTACCCCTTAAACTTTTAAAAATGGTTATGTGGTTGCTTTATGTGCTTACTCTCTCACTCTCTCCACCCCTCTCTCTCTGTTGACTTGCAGGCCCCAGGATTCCTTTATCTGCTGCTGGTCCATCAAACACTTCAGCGTCATCCTCAAAGACTGAGGCAGAGGATAATGCTTTACTAGTGCCTCCACCACCACCACCTCCTCCTCTGCCAGATGGCACTGAATTGGGATCTGGTGATAATTCTGTATCTGCTTCCTTGCCTCTCCCTCCTCCTCCTCCTCCTCCAATGCCTCCTGCACCAGGCATGGGGACATCCCTGCCACCACCACCTTTACCCCCACCTCCTCCAGGGCCCCCGCCAAAAGATCAAGTTGCAAGTCACACTTTACTTCCTCCACCTCCACCTCTTCAACAGGCACCACCACCACCTGGCACCAATGGAAGTGAAAGGGAGAGAAATGCATCTACATTGTTGGATGAATCATCAGCCAAAGAAGCAGTTCAGGTGAGTTTGTCTTCCTCCCCCTCCTGAATTGCTTTATCTTAGGGGCACATAATTTGATGAGAAATTGCAGTCAGTCAATGAGATGGAGCTGAGACTAGAGGCAATGGGTTTTAGGAAATTTGTGGATGAATAAATGTATAAACTGGTTGCTGGGTTGTCCACCATTTGGATTTTTCCTTTTTAAGAAAAAGAATCATAATTGGTATAAATTTTAAAATCTGAGATGTTTAACGTTTGTTTTCAACTCAAATAGTTAGTTAAGTTTGTTTCTGAAATATGTTAGATGTTAGGTATTAAAGTAAGTTACTGAAATAGGAATAATGCAACACTTTTATGTTAATAGTATCTTCATTTCTTTACTTAGGTGCCTAATGTGCTCCCTCCACCACCACCTCCTGGAATGCCACCTACATCAGCAAGTAACCAGTCTGATGGTTCCTCGTCTGAAGCTGATGGTAAAATTCATATAGGAACTAATGATAACACTGAATTGGTTCCTCCGCCACCCCCACCGCAACATCCTCCGGTGCCCGGGCCGTCCTTGATGTCTACATTACAGCCTGATGTGTTACCACCTGGAATATCACGTCTGCCCCCACCCCCACCCCCACCAAATATGAGAGCACCAGTGACTGCACCTGGACTTCCTGGCCAAGTGCCTCCTCCAGGAATGATGGTTCCATTAATGCCAAGGCCGCCTTATGGTCCTCCACCTGGACCTCCCCCAATGATGAGGCCACCACTTCCTCCTGGTCCCCCTCCTATGTTTCTAGAAGATGCTGCCATGAGGCCAACTGTTCCTCAAAAGCCATCTTACATCAAATCTGCTGCATCTACTGTTGTTAAGAGGCCACTTGCGCAGCATACTCCTGAACTTACAGCTATGGTTAGTTCACTCCTCAAATTGGTTATTTTCATCCTCCTCTCTTTATACATATGAAATATAAAGGTAAAAGAACAGTGTCAAACAAACTGCATATAGTGAAAGTCGCATGATTGTTTTGCTGATCACACCATTTTTTCACAATTGTTGGAGAGATGTATAGGCATGCATAATCTGTGGATTCCTAATTGTACTACTGAGTTAAGTTCTCAAGCAAAAACTTTTGAGATATATTGGAACATTGAAAATTATGATGATTCTGAGATGCCGCCATTGAAAGGTTGTTTCAAGAAGGCTTGTAAAGGAAAGGACACCAAGATTCATGGGATTATGCAGTGCATGGAATGTTAAACGAAATTCGCGGCCTGAAATTGTTAGATCGTTTGCATGCATGATTTAGAATATTGCTTATGTGTTAATATAGCCTTTTATTAGGATTGGCTGGAAATTAGAAAATGCGACACACATTAATTGAGCTTGCATTAAAATTTCTCTCATCATATTTTAACTGAGGAAGAGCCTGCGTTTTTATTGAATTCTACTTGAATGAATAATTTTCTTAACTATTGCTCAATCTTTTTTATCTAAATTCAGATCCCTGCCTCAGTTCGAGTAAGGAGAGAGACTGCTGTTGGAAAACCAAAACCAAAGTCGACAATTTCCACAGCACCAGCACCCATCAGGCCAGCAGCTGCTACCATTGTGAAGCAGGAGTTCAGTAAGTCATCATCAGCACCAAAGCCAGTCAGCATTGATGACTCATATATGGCCTTCATGGAAGACATGAAAAATCTCGGTGCATTTGAAGGTTAGTTTCAGTGTTATGGACTAGGAGGTAATGAAGCTCACAGGTTGAAATGGACCAGAAATATTTGTTTTTCATAGGAGTACCGAAAGTAGACAGGACGGTAGATATATTGACATCAAGAAGTTCTGAATTTGTAATTTTCTATCAAAATCTGAATTAAAATTTACTGTAATACTTCTGGTTTATAACCTGCCAAAGCCAAAGATGCATTTCCATTATAAGTTTGCCTATTCAGGGACAAGCTTCTAATTGTTCATTTGCTTGTGTCTAACCCATTAAGTTACATTTCTTACTAGTGCAATTGGGTCTGTTTAGGATTTGCCAATGCCATTTATATGGAGAAAGAAATTTTTGGAATATGAAGTGTGTCAAATATTAATAGGGAAATGAGATCATGTTGTTTGTTTTATAACATCATTGGTGACGAAAGATTTTATTTTATTTTTATTTCTAATATGGTTATTATAATAATGGTTATGAGAAGATTATTTATTTATATTGATGAGGACTACCATGGTTGACTATTTTCTGTCCATATGCGCCTGTAACCATTTATCATGTTTTGTCTATGTCGATGAAGATGGTAGCACGTTGTGTGCATATAATTAATTAACATTGAAATCATTTTTTATTTCTTGGTTAGGGATGATTATTATTTAGTTCTTGGAATTATAATCACACCTAAATTATTCTATTATTATTATTATAATTATTTGACATGGAAATATCCAAATCTATGTCCGTTACAGGTTCATGTTTATGTTTAGTCAGGCTAATAATATTTTGTACAATTGCGGGTGTTTTGCCGCTAAGCACCATACTCACCAACTAAAAATTGCCGTTATTTTTACGTTATCCAGTATATTCACTAACTAAAATATCCTACCAGTTTATTATTCGACTTACGGATAATTGATTTAATTATATTCAACCATTTATTGGGCATAATCGAGGGACAGATGCACTTTTTTTCTTTTAACATGAGGGATAGGTGCCCTTCATAAATTAATATTTATGAACTTAGAATATTTGTCAAAAAAAAACAAAAAACAAAAAAGAACTTGAAATATTTGATTAACCTCCTCAGGCGGGTGAAATCGGGTAGAAGCAAGCAACCAACTACAAGGCCTTTGCTTTTTCCCTCTTTTAAAAGACCAGCCACTGTAATCGGAATTTTTTTCCTCAATTGATTCAAATCAGAAGCAATTCCGAACCTTTAGCTTGATCTGGTAATTCTCATTTTTTTCCCCAAAAATAGTATCTTTGAAGAACCATAACAGAGTAGGAAGTTCCTCGAGGCAGTTGATTTGTCTTTATTATACAGTCTCTAGACAGTTACAGCTACCCTTTTCACTAAATGTGAGTACACCTTTGACCCGTTCTATTTATTATTCTATTAATTAATATTTTCATAGCAGATAAGCATGTGATTGTGAGGAAATGGATAGATCCCTCTTGTTTTATATTGTAGTTCTTCCTATTTTGGATTACCAACAATAACTTTCTTCTCAGGGCCCTTTATATCTCTCTGTTGTTTTTTTTTTTTTTTTTTTGTTAATATATGTAAATTTTGAATTTGAATGCTCTTTTTTACTTCACACATGGTAAAGTCAAGTGGGTTTTTGTTTATATTGTTGAATTTGGCTTGGATTGTGGTTTTGGGTATAAATTAATCATCCAAAAATAGCAGTAGCAATCTATCTGTGCACGGGATAGTTGATTGAACCAACCAAGATTCATTCAACTTGGTGTTTGTAGGCAAAAGCAAGTGGATTTTTTGTTCTCACCCGCCCACCATGTTTATTTATTAATTTATGTATGTAGAGTCAACCTTGTAAAAGTTGCGCAATCCTTGATTGAAAGTTACTTGCCTTTAAGTTCTTGCAGCTGAAATCGGGAACTAAAAGCTTAGAAAGAGTTTTGAAGTGTTGAGAGAGAATTGAAAATCATTGTGGAATTATTGAGGATCTACACAGCAAGAGATATAAGGAAAGAAAGGGTTTTTAAATTAATTTCCTTCTGGAAGCTGACTTTTGGGGCGCCTGATATATAGAAATAGTTCATTGATAGGCCAGCAGAAAAGAGACAACGAAGTTATTAAAATATCAAGGCAGTTGGTAGAGGATAGAACTTTCAAACCTTTGCTAGGTTTTTTTCCACTATATCTAGTCTTTGTAGTCTTACCCTGTTTCAAGCCTAGATTTTATCTACTTAAAATGATCCTGCTGGTATAGACAAAAAAGAGTTGGTTTCTTTGTCTACTGGTGTGATGGGAGCAATTCTTGCCATTGTTTTCCTGTTCTTTAACTTGGTCTTGCTTCCTGATTCTTCTTTTTCGGTTCCATTATGCACTGATTCAAGTTTGTACTTATTCTTCACATACTTTTTTTTTTTTTATTTCAGCTTTGTCTAGTTTGTGCTTACAAAGTTTAGCAGCCTCAACTTCTTGTATATATATTTAATTTTCTTTATTTTATTTTGATTCTTTGATTTAGGAGCACCTTTTCCTTTGAACACCACTCTAAAGTTTTGTCCCTACAATGGGAGCACCTGCTGCAATTCTACAGAAGATACTTTATTGCAGAAACAATTTCAAGCAATGAATGTCTCAGATCCTGGCTGTGCTTCTCAGTTAAGATCTATCCTTTGTGCCGTAAGATGCCCCTCCCTTCCTCCTTTTGTTGTTATGTTTAACCCATGTTAAATTTTCAAATTTGACCCAGGTTCCATGCTTGATGGTTTGAATATAATTATCATGTATTTGTCAAAACAACATATTGTTTCATGTTTAGTATACGATCTATGGAGAATTTCTGTCATAATCAAATCCAGATAGGGCCTGTGGTACCTGGTTAGGAAATTCAGAAATTGAGACGTATATAATAACTCATAATCAGCATAGTTTCTTTTCATTTCTTCCTTTATTTTTCCTTTTAGATGTTAATTAAGTCATCATAAATATGTCAAACGATCTCTAGAAAAGTGGACCATAGTGAAAGAATTTTCTGCTCATTGAATATCTTTGTTGATGTGGCTTTTACAGAAATGTGATCCATTTTCAGCGGAGTTATTTACAACAAATTCTGTGCAACGATCAGTTCCTCTTCTCTGTAATTCCACTGTTTCAGGAAATTCATCCCAGGCTGGACAAGCTGTGAATAACTTCTGTTCTCAAGTTTGGGATGCATGTGTGAATGTATCCATATCAAATTCACCTTTTGCTCCTTCACTTAAAGGACAAGCCGGATTACCTGTTAATTCCAGCATCACAAAATTGACTGATCTCTGGCAGTCAAAATCTGATTTCTGCAATGCATTTGGTGGGGTATCTAGTGATGAATCAGTATGTTTTGATGGTGAACCTGTTAAATTGAATAACACTGAATTGCCTAGTCCGCCTCACGGTTTGTGCCTTGAGAAAATCGGAAATGGATCTTACCTTAATATGGTCCCTCATCCTGATGGGTCTAACCGTGCATTTTTCTCTAGCCAACAAGGTAAGATTTGGTTGGCAACTATTCCTGAAGAAGGATCTGGAGAAACAATGGGAATTGATGAGTCCAGTCCTTTTATAGATCTAACAGATGTAGTTTATTTCAGTAATACATTTGGAATGATGGGGATGGCATTTCATCCAAACTTTGCTCAGAATGGACGATTCTTTGCTTCATTTAACTGTGACAAGGTTAGGTGGCCAGGATGTGTTGGAAGATGTTCGTGTAATTCAGATGTGAATTGTGATCCTTCGAAGTTATCTCCTGACAATGGCGGTCAGCCATGCCAATATCAGAGTGTTATTGCAGAGTATTCTGCAAACAGTACATCAGTTCAAGCTTCCAAGGTTCAATCTCTGTGTAAATAGTATTTTGTGGTGCTATGCAATAATTACACCTGACTTTTGATAGTTTTCCAGGTAACATCTGCCAAACCATTGGAAGTTAGAAGGATATTCACTATGGGCCTTCCATTCACATCACAGCATGGAGGACAAATTCTGTTTGGTCCTACAGATGGTTATCTATACTTAATGATGGGAGATGGGGGTGGACCAGATGATACAGGCGATCCTTATAACTTTGCCCAAAACAAGAAATCATTGCTTGGAAAGATCATGCGGCTAGATGTTGATAATATACCAAGTGAGTTGTATTCAGAACATTGTTTTTATACTTGGCATTTTATTGGTTTGTTCTAACTGTTAATAATCTGCTGCATTGCAGCTTCTGTCTTCTTTTCCTTCAATTTTTAGCTGAGTAATGCTTTTGGAGGCTTAGTTCAGAGCTCATAAGATAACCGTTTTGCAGGTGCTGAAGAAATTAAAAATCTTGGTCTATGGGGAAATTACTCTATCCCTAAAGATAATCCATTTAGTGAAGACAGTGCTTTGCTGCCAGAAATATGGGCTCTGGGCTTGAGAAATCCTTGGCGCTGCAGCTTTGATTCAGAAAAGCCATCCTACTTTATGTGTGCAGATGTTGGTCAGGTTTGTGATATGTTTCACTTCCTCACAATCTATGATGGAAAATTAAGTCAAATTTATAATTCAATTTTCTCGAATTCTTGTGGCACACTGCACACGTTGACTTCGAATTTATGCTTGGGTCTTTGCTAAAGTAGTAAGGGGTCAGGTACTTCACAGAGATTTTAGGTCTTACTGATGTTAGATGAAGATGTAACTACAACTACAATAGAACTTGCAAAATCCAATTTACACAAAAAAGCCCATTTCTAGTTCCACTAGGTGGTATCTAATTTCATAAATGTTCTTCTTTTGCCAATATTTCATTATCACATGGGAATTTCTAGTCTAACAAATATTAGGGAAAATGGAAGTTTTTGAAACAATGACCTTGAAAATGGCAATGGATTCTTCTTGGTATTCTGTTGTAATTATAGGTTGCATGTTGTAGTTGGAAAATTTTGTGCAACTTAGAACTGTCTTGCATTTCTGTGTACTATTGTTCTCAGGATTTATATGAAGAAGTCGATATCATCACAAAGGGGGGAAATTATGGCTGGCGTGTTTTCGAGGGCCCTTATCCTTATAACCCTCTATCTTCCCCTGGTGGAAATACATCTTTGAATTCCATAAATCCAATTCCCCCAATTATGGGATACAATCACTCTGAAGTAGACAAGACTGTAGGATCGGCATCAATTACTGGGGGTTACTTCTATCGCTCAAATACTGATCTGTGCATGTACGGGAGGTATGTTACCTACATATCTTTTACTCCATTGTTTTAGAAACCATAGGTGCAGTAATTGATATGTTCCTCGAAAATTGATTTCTCTGTAAGTTACGAAATGCAAATTCAGACAATGTGGCTACATCCAGCACCTTCCTTCACATTGTCATGCATGCTTTGCTGATTCTTTCTATATGTTCAGGTACTTGTATGCAGATTTGTATGCAGGCGCGCTATGGGCAGGCGCTGAAATCCCTGAAAATAGTGGTAACTTTACCACAAGCAAAATTCCTTTCAGTTGTGCAAAGGACTCTCCCAGCCAATGCACAATAGTGCCAGGAAGCAGTCTTCCATCTTTGGGCTACATTTTCTCATTTGGGGAAGACAACCGCAAGGATGTTTTCGTTCTAGCCAGCAGTGGTGTTTACAGAGTTGTACGTCCAAGTCGATGTGGCTACACATGCTCAAAGGAACCAAATGTCACAGTTACTGGAAACCCGAATTCTCCCACGTCATCGCCTTCACAGGCAGGCCAGTTATATTGTCCATATAAAACTATGTTGGTGTTATTCTGTTCTTTGGTGCTGATTTTGTTGGGTGTAATTTAGAATGCAGCATTTCAGAAACAGCTGAACATAACATCTTGTTGCTAGTGTTTGTTTGTTATGTGTAATTTGTAATTGGGCTTATAGGATGATGAAGTTTGGATGTTGATATCTCACTTTTTGACTGGAGAACTATACTAATGTTCCATTTTGTAAGCCGCCACCATCATTTTGTGGACTATTTAACTATTTAATATTTGAAGTTAGATTGAAATTACTAAATTTGTCTTTAAGTTTACTTTTGTTAAAATCATTTAGTCATTTTCAAGAATACTGCCAATTTTCTTTTATTCATAATTATTCTACATTATGTTTTTATTTATTTAACTTAGATATTCAAACATTGTTTAAATATTTTAACTCATTTATAAAACAGTTGTACGACCATCAATGCTTCATGGGAGTGAATAGTGGGCACCAACGGAGCAACATCTTCATAAAATGCATGTGGCAAAGATGAAAATGTTAAGATTAATGTGTGACCATAAAAAATTGTCTACATACCGGAAGTTGGTGATAAAGTGAGAGAAGACAGACTTAGATAACATGAGCATGTTTTACTAAGGCTTTCTCTCGTAGCGGTTTGTAAGTGTGAGAACTTGATGGTCGAGGAGGCCAAGAGAGATCGAGAGAGACTGAAAGCTGTTTGAAAGGATGTGATAGCTAAAGATTTATGAGTTTTAAATATCGATGCAAATTTAGTTAATAATAAACATAAGTGAAGGCGTAGAATCCGTGCCGTAGAAAGAATAAGATGTGTGGTGATTGCTATTCTTATATTTGGTGAGGTGGACCATTAGAAAATCCATACAGGTACTCCCATCTTATTTGGGACAAAGAATTATTACTGTTATCGTTAAAACTTTTAACCAATCTGAATATGATGTTTTTGATTGTCTAAAATGATAGTATTTCTTTTGCTAAGCATTCTAATTAAAATATCTAAATTAGAAAACATATAAGATGGGTAGTTTAAGAATGGTGTAATGTTTTATTTTTTATTATAACATTGACATAAATTAATCAATTTTTTTAAGACATAGGTAAAAGTGACACTTTAGAGAGGAATAAAGGAAGATTAAGTGAATATTCAAATAGTATTCCGATGATAAAAAAAATGAAATAAGCAAATTTAATTGGAAGACTGATTCTTTTGATGGGCAAAAATTAAGAATGTATTAGTAATTTTATAAGACATCAGGGATGAATTATTACTTTTCTTAGGGAATTAATGAGCATATTTGCGTATTAAACTCACTTTAATTAATCAAGAAAAGAGTACTTTTTTTGAGAAAAATAAAAAAAAACAAAAATCAAGAGTACTGTTAGGTATAGCTTTTCTGCCCTCACAAGCATAAATTACTTACAATAAACTAATATAGTTTTGGGAGATTAAATATACTCTCACATATTTTTATTTTGGATATGTTTCCAAGTATTTTATCAAATTATTCTGTTCAAAAATTATCTCAAAATAATAACAGCAACAAAATATATTTTTTTTATTATTTTCAATCTTCAATATCAGGGATGAAATGCATTTTTCTACAGGGATGAAACAGCATTTTTCTACACCGAATGCATTAAATTCCCAATTTTTAAAAAAAAACTAAACAAGTAAATATAACAGTATTATATTGCATCTTTCTAACACAATTGATAAAAATTCTGGTAGAGTTGCACTCAAATCTTCAAGTTATGTGTCAAATTATCTCTTCCGAACCAATGAATCTGCCGCAGCTCCATGGACAAATAACATCAACTCTAATAGAACCCTCCATGGATGAACAAAAGAAACCTTGAAAAACTAGATCTATACTAAATTCAAGGCAAGAGGGATTAAAATCCACAAGAAAAACCATAAAACTAGAAACAAAACAAAACAAGTAAAGGAAACGAGGCCTGCAGCCACAAAGCAACGCCCAAGGGAGAGCTTGATGAAGAGAGAAAAAGAGGGTAACCATGTTACATCTTGAATGGGTATTGCAAAATAGCATTATTAGAACGAACAAAAAACCATAACTTAATTTTTATTGTTTCTCTTCTCAATCACCATTGTTACTTCATTAGGTATAAGAGAAGGGATATTTTTGAAAAAAATAGGATAAAAAAGCAAAACCAAGCCCTTATCCATCAACCCTAAAATCCCAAACTTTCCCCACACAACTTTTAACATTATATTACATTGTTCAAACTTCCAACAATTCTGAATTCCGAATTAAGAACCAAACCTAAATACTAGTATAATCTTCTTTCTTTGTATCTATCAAATTCTAATTATAATGGTTAAAAGTAAATAAATCCATCTTCTTCAATAACCCCATTTTCCCAGGCCAGGCCATTTTGTCCCTCTTCTTCTTCGTTTTCCTTCCCTTTCTCTCTTTTTCTTCCTCTGGTCTCCTATTTTCCACTTAACCAAACACAAACCTAAGCCTAACAGTACAATACATACATGCATAAATAAATACAACAACACCTGTATGTATTTTTAGATTTCTTGTATTAATCCAAATTCAATGATGGGTTGGACTTTTGGTCCTCTCTCTCTCTATCTATCTTCTCCTTCTAAATTTAATTTATTGATTTTCTTTCCTTGATTGATTTCTCTCTCCAATGCAAACCCTTGATCCTCTACATGTAATCCTACATTAACTAGCCTAAACCCTCTCGATCTCTTCTACCATGTCCCGTGAACAGCCCTCTTCATCTCCGATCCCTCCGGACGCTTCCCCTAAATCTTTTAACGATACCGCCACTGTTTCTGGCGACCCCCCTAACGAGGAACCTCCCGCTCCGACTCCCACCCCAACCCCTCCTCCTACTAATAGAAGTAATCGCCCTTCTCGCGCTTGCACTCTTCGCGCCGCTGAGAGGCTGCAGGCTGCCCAGCAGCAGGCTGCGATCGAGCGGAAGCAGAAACACAAGAAGGAGCAGCAGCAACAGCAGCTATGTGATGGCTCGCCGCAGCAGAAAGAGCAATGTAGCTCCAGCAGTAAGATAATTACGCCGCTGGTTGTGCCGCCCGAGCCGGCGCAGTTGCTGAGGTGGAGCCTTCGCTCCATGTGGGAATTAGCTTCCATTCTCAATTTCTTGCATGTGAGCTTTTTTCAATGTTGATTAAAGTTGTGAACTTTAGTCTTTTCAATTATTTGCATTCTTGGTGTCTTAGGGCTTTTGTTTTTGCTTTGCAGGTATTTAGGCATCTATTGAATATTCATATTGAGTTCTCTGCTGAAGAGTTTGAGACAGCTTTGCTTTCACCTAATGACACTCTGGGAGATATACATATACCCCTGTTAAAGGTTGGTGCTTTATTTTGAACTCTAAGTTTTCAGTTTATTTTTACTTCATTGAACTACTTCTCGGTGGTTTACCATTAGAACCGTTCACATTTTGGTAATGTACGCTTTTGGGGGAAGCTCATTGTACAAAACTCAACTGATCTGTGTTCACGGTTGATTTAAGTGTGCCAGAATGTTTTTTCTTTGGTACAAGTGCATTAGCTGATTGTAAATGGGGACTTGGGGCTACCGTTTTGATGAGTGGAGAACTAGTTAATGATGCAATGCTGGTTCCGTGGAAAGTAATTTAGGGAATGCACAAAATGCTATAAGCTGATAGAAAATTGGATGTTGTTCTGCTTGAGCTGTGCCACAGAAATTGTTCTAGGAAAAATTTGCAAAAATGAGGATACTTTTGGTATCACAATTGCCCTTCTAGTTGTTTCTTTCACTCGTTAAGAGAGCTTGTAGCATTTTGTGCAGGCTGACTTGAAATTGGTTCACTTCGGAAACTTCACGCCATTTTGAACTAGAAGATCCATTTTGTCTTTGATTTGAGATTGTGGCACTGGTACTGATGACCAGGTCCACAACTGTATGGTATCAGAGGCAGTTGCAAATTGTGATAAATAGGCCGTTGCATTAGTATTTATGTGGTGTGTAAACTGGTTATTCTACCAGAGAAGGATTTGCATTGCTAACCTGTTTTAATGGGATAAAACTTCAGTAACCTGAAATTGCAGATAATGGTGGAAGTGTCGGTGATATATGCCATTTAGATCTTGGAAGTGTGGTTGCCATGGCTGCAGTAAAAAGTTAAACTCCAAGTCAAACTTGGGATTATTTATGAAGCAACATTTTGTAACTCAGTGAAAACTAAGTTGTTTCAGGGTGAAATGATGGGATGTCATAAACTTGTTAAATTCCTTATTCTTTGTTCATTTTGCTGGCTACTTGAATAAGAAATAGATTTATCATCTGGTTGGAGGTTCATGGGGACACACTGGACGGCAGAATCCTATCTACAACATGAAGAATTGTAGAATACGTGTTGTGCAGAGTGGATTTGGTGTTAATTTAGATCTTATCATCTGAGTCTAAATATATGTAGAATAATGTGCTTTGGAAGTGTGAACATTATGTTGAGATAGTTTGATCCAGAAGAAGTTTAAAAAGTCTGGAAGAAGAAGAGGACAGAAGTTTGATTTATTTTATCATTTATTATCTTCCGTGGATATACTTCTTTTGAAATACAGAAAATTTTTAGCTGAATAATTATTTAATGAACTATCAATTGAGTTGAGGCCTGAGGATTTCTTTAATAGGCTTTAATACCCAGAACAGGCTATCAGCATGCTTTACAATGATTTCTTGCTAATTTTGAATTCTTTTTTACGCTTATGCTTTGTTTGGATTAAGGGAGTAATGAAAATGGGGGAGGAAAACTATACTATTCATTTTCCTCTTTTTTTATTTACTCTTTGTTTTGAAAGGAAAAATTTTCTATTTGTCTATTTCATTTTCCCTCCAATTTGAAAAGAAAGTGGAGTGGAGGAAAATAATCAATTTTCCTTCCTTCCCTTTTTTTCTGTTCATCCCAAACCAAGGATTCTTTTAAATCCCAAGATATTTTCCTCCAATATTTTCTTCCCTCCCTCTTGTCCATCCTTTCCAAACTGCCTGAGAAACATAACTAATTTTCATTTTCTGTGGTTACCTCACAGGCTCTGATGGTTTATTCATTGGAAATAACCGCTAATCAACAAAGTTGGGTTTCTTTTTATCTTTCTGTTTTACAGGCAATCCCTCCTATTACCCGGATGGCCCTTACACGGGATACGTGGATTACTGTTTTGTGCAGAAAATTAAGAGACTGGTGGCACTGGGTAAGTCAATCATTGTACTTTTTCCAAATTTTTAACAATATTAGGAACTGTACTTATATGCTCTGTGATTTCTCCCTGATGAGATCTGTGCTCGTCTCTTTTGACATTTTGTTGCAGGTTGCAGATGGGGAACTTCCCTTAGTTGCTTCACATGGGTGAGTAGTTTTGCACCTCCCAATGTGTTTACTTGTTGTTGTTGCTAATACGTGCCATTTTAATCTCTTAGGGTTGAGATCGAAGTGTACAAAATGCTTGATCCTGGAATTCGTGTGGTGATCTTGAAAGCACTATGCGACATTCGGGTTGAGGTATTATTATAAGATATTCTATGATTCTTGATTTGAAATAAATCAATAATAGCCTGTGTAGGGTGTGTAGTGGAGCCTCAATTCAAAACCTTTTTATTTTATTGATTGGAGAGGTCAACCTATTCAAGACGTGGTTTCAAATTTTTGTGAATTGAAGAGATAAATGAGTCTCCCTCAGTGGTCCGAAATACTTTCTTAATGGATTCTTTTTTTTCTTTCTTTCTTTTCTGTAGTACCAATGCTTAATGGTTTTGGCTCGTCTGACTGTCCTTTCAATCTGAGTCTAGTATTAGCTGTCTATACAACTTCATCCTCTGCTATCCTTTCTCGATTGTTATGATATGATGCTGTTGTTTGTTGCAGCTGCTAGCAAGTACTTCCTAATTTCAATTGCAATTCATTTGAATTCAATCTTTCTAGCCTAGAAATTTTGCATCCCGGAACATCTAAGTTCCTTATATGAATCAACGATTTCTATTTGAAGTCAAATGAATATTCTGGGTATGTCATGCAAACCCATAATTTGCATAAATACCTGCAGTCTTTCCTCTCCTCCTGAGTTCATGCAACAACTTCATTAGCTTACTTTTATTCCTGTTTCATTAATCAATGAACAAATAATTGAACTTGAGTATTTTTGCAGCAAGAAGATGTTCGTAATTATATTGACAATTCCCTTAAACATGGCATTCAACTTTCAGTATTTCGTAAAGAACGTGTTGGGGGTGATTCCCAAGGAATTTATTACTGGTATTGTTGATCTCTCATTACAAAACAATTCTATTTTGGCTGCATTATTTTTAGACTTTCCAATGGTATAAAGATCAATTGCATGTATTCTAAGTGAAGCTTGAAATCTCATGTTTACTTTTTTTTCTTTTTTTTGCATGTGGTATGAGTTTCGTATTATATGTTCTGTTGGTGCAGGTATGAGGATGATCCAATAATTGGTCATCGATTATACCGGGAAATAAGAAAAACTGAAGTGAAGAAAGCAAAAGCAAAAGGTTCTCATGTCATCTCCAATACAACATACCAGTGGGAAACAGTTGCAACTAATTTTGAAGAATTTCAAGATGTTTCTGTAAGTTACCTAGATTGGATTTCTGTATGAATGCCTTTCTCAATTCCAGCAAGATTCTGTATACTACATTTTTGGGTTTTGCTGCTATTTTTTTCCTGCTTTTAATCTTTTACTTTTATATTTTAAGCCACAAATTTAATTGCCAGTTTTGAAGTCAATATATAAGTTTCATTTTTTTTTTACTTTTTGTGAAAAGACTTCTAATTTTATACTCTCTCTCTTCATTTCTTTTTTCAACCATAAAGAGTATCCTTCTCAGTTTCTGTGCTTCTTATGTTACTCAATTGATGAGTGTATCTATGGTGATGATTAGTTTTAAGGGGGCTTCGGGTGGCTCCATCTTTTCATTGAAAGAGAGTTTGTTACATTTCTTAGAAAGTAGATTGCATTTCTTGATGGTTATTCGTAATTGTGAATTTGTAACTATGCATCAATTAAGTTGGATACATCCATATTTTCATGGAAAGAAAGTTTGTTACATTGTTGACAGCAGTTTGAATTTATTGGTGGTTTTTTTTTTTCTCTTTAATTGCGAATGTGATTATTCATTAATTAAGTTATTGTGAATTTTTCATTATTCATTAATTAAGTTATTGTGATTTTTCATTATTCATTAGTTAAGTTATTGTGAACTTATTCATTAATTAAGTTGGATAAGTACTTGTCTTCTGCTGCATCGTTAATATCTATATTGAAATTCCTAATGAAAGGAGGCAAGTGAAAATTGGACAACAATAAAATATGATCTTAGGTTTTTGGGTTTATATAATTTTATATTCGGAAGTATGCGTATTTTTTGTTCCTCCTTCCTAAAAGAATTAGTTTATGTGGAACCTGGAGCTTAGATAACTTAAGTAAATGTGCTGGCTGGTCTACCTGTTGAGTGGTGTTTTTCCAGTAGGTAAACTTTGGGTAAGTAATTGAGGTAATGTAATTGGTGTGAAATGGCAGGATTTCAAGTTGAGACTTAAATGTGACCTCCTTGCATGTGTACATGACATGTTGATTCTCAGCATGTTTAGCTACACTGAATTTTCAAACTTGTGTGCCTATATCTGCAGCAAATTTGAAAGTAAATGTGAAATTGAAATCAGGTTATGCTGGATCTTTGTTGTTGGAATTTCTATTGGAGGCCAGATTTTCTGATTTCCTTTTTAACAATTTTTATTTCCATAAAAAAATTCGTTGGCTTCATATCTGTTTGTGATTCTTCCCTGTTGCATATGCTTTCCGTTACAAATGGTTTTTTATACATAAAACTGCAAGTATTGTTAGAGTATTTTTTTTTTTTTCCGCATGTTCCCTGATAAAAATGATTTTTTTTTTTTTTATTTGTTCAATGAGATTTAGCAGATTCTCAAATATGTTGTTGCTAGTTCTGGTTATTATAATTGAAGAGACTGCACCTTTTAGGAAAGTTTCTCATTTGACCTTGTCAATCTACTGCTGCAGGAGAAACTTTTTGAGAGCAAGAATAGGACCGAGGCTTCATTAGGGAAGAAGCTAAAAAATGACATGCTTCCTGAGATTGAGAAGGTTCATAAGGTACAGGAAATTGCTTTTTGCCTAATATTTGACTTTATTTGGATGCTGTTAACTAAGAAAGAAAAGGGTGATTATTTATTCAGATGATTTTTCTTGATTGTATGGTGGTAGAATTTTGTATTCCTGTAATGAAGTCCTTGCTTTTCTTGTGTCTGCTTAGAGGAAAGAAAGGTTGCTGAAAAAACAACACAGGCAGGCTTTACTTCTTGATAACTTCTTGAGTGTGGATGGACTTGGACCTGGCCGCTCTCTTCGTGATAGAAAACCCGTAACTTACACTTTTGGTAAGATATAGAACTATTGTTAAATGCAGAAGCAAGAGTTGAGTTTCTTTTTTAAGATAAAGCGGGCAGTTGATTACTGTATCATGACAATATTCCTGCTGCACTAATAATTAGTTTATTCACTGATGGACCCTAAATATTGATGATTGTTTGATTTTTTTTCTTGGCAGATGATTATGACCGGTCAATCAATGAGGCTATTAAAATAACCAAGTAAGAATGTGGTGGATCTTTTCATTTTATCCATCTTATATATTATATTAGGGGAATTTATCTTAACTTTGGATCAATGTGCTTTGTTAACTTATACAATATCTTTCCCCCTTTTTGGGCAGGCGGAAACCACCATCTCCTGAGCCTGTTCACAGAAGAGAAGGAATGGTCAAACCTGAAGTTTCAACAAATGGCAAATGGAGTGGCCCTTCGCATTCTTCTCAACATGGTACTTTCAATGTGACAAGCCCTGATTCATCTGGTTATGATGATGATTTTGAAGATGACCATAAACCTGAATCATTGGATCGAGGGTAGGATAAACCCTGCAAGCTTCTTGCTTTGTTTTTAACTTGTTCATAAACTTACTGTGGCATAATTATTTGCAGCAATAGGAGAAGACAGAGGCCTCAACGGTATTCAGCAAAAGATTTTGTTGAAGCAGTTTCAGATAATGAGGCAGACTTTGACAGTGACGATGACATAGTCGGAGAAGCTGTATACGATGAGGAATACTTGAAGAAACGTAAACAGAGGAGACTGTCTAGCAGCTCTGAAGGGGATGAGGAGTACCAATGGGATGAAGAAAATGGTGAAGATGAAGAAGAAGAGGAAGAAGATTCTTTAGGTTTCAGTGAAGACAGTGATGAGCCTCAAAAATTTAAGAAATTACCAGGCCGTACACGGAGGGAAACTAAACTAAGGTCTGTTGGTGAGATACAGTCAGGTTTAAGACGCAGTAAAAGGGCCACTAGGAACCGGATTAACTACCGGCAATATGATCTGTCGGAATCGGAAACGGAAGCAATGAAACCTGAGAAATCAAATGCATCAGATGAACGCTCTGATGCTAGTGAGAATGCAGAGTATTCAGCTGCGAGTCAAGATTCTAATGATGATGCTGATAATGGTAATGATGATGATGAGGAACGAGATATGAAAGTTGATCCGCCTGTTGAAGGCGATGCTGAGGCAGCAGAGAAAGAGCAAAATGAGGCACTGGAAAAGGTGTATAGTCCTGGTCATGATGAAGTCGAAGGTGTCAAAAAGCGGCGTTTCCTTGATCTAAATGAACTTGCTCCAGGCTCTGGTTTTGATGATGGTCCGAACACAAATAATGAAAGATGAAAATACAGATGAGTTTTAAGCATCCCTCACTTCTGGAAAACTAGGTTTGTCTATTCTGTGGGAAGCTCGATCAAATGTATGATAGTTGAAAGATAATATATAAATTTTGTGATAAGCCTGCTGAAGAAAGTTCGGTCACAGTTCTTCCGCAATGTAAGTTAAGCAAGCCTGGTGCAATTCATCATTCAGGATTTGCAGCAGGGAGCAACTTGATGCTGAGAGAGATGTAGATTAGGTAGACATTTTTTAGTATGCCTACATTCATAGAAACCTACAGCGGGTGAATGAGAATTCGTTGCGAGTTCTTTATCTTATCCAATTAATGTACAATAACCTAACTGATATTGTAACTGAGAAATTTGGCTTTTAGATATTCAAGCCCTGTAGTTGTGTTAGTGTAGTTTATTAATGTTCATGATAACAACAGCATTCTGCTTCGCAGCCGCGCAGGTTTGGTTCCGTCTGCAGATAAATTTTATTGGATCAGAAACAATTTTATCCAATGTAATAGATCATCACTCTTGTTTTGGTATTCAAAGTTCCATTTTATTGGCTTCAGCATTCTGTGATTTTAAAGCTATGATTTTGATGCAACGTTTACATTCTTTTCATCCCGAAGATGAGTAGAAGAAACTCTGCTGTTTGTATTATCAAATATCTTAATATGCAAATACAGTTTCTGACACTTGTACATGATAGTAAAAACTCAAATTTTTTCTACTTAGAAATTTCCTGGCAAAATATTTAGATAGAAGAATGCAATTCATAATGTTTTCCAGCTTCTCCATTTTCTCTTGGCTGATCAGGATCTACTTTGGCAGGGTACTCTGTTGTTGTCTCTGTTTTCAGAGCTTGTGCTTCATTTGCTTCCTCAAGCACCTGAATCAAGTTTAGAAGACACTTATCAGGATAATCCAGTGGGGACTTGGGCATGAGGTTCTCTGCAACATCTGCTGGTGTGATCTTTATGTTCTTCAGCAGCCCTCGAATTGTCTCAAACTTCGGATGAGCTTCAATTTTCAAGTAATTCTTAGCGAGCACCTTGAATGCTCCAAAACTGCAATAAGAAAGCTGAATGTGCTTATCCATCCTGCCTCTTCTTATCAAAGCAGGATCAAGTTTCTCCACATAATTTGTTGTGAAAACAATTAACCTTTCTCCTCCACAAGCTGACCATAACCCATCAATGAAATTCAACAATCCTGAAAGCGTAACCTTGCTGCTCGTCTCCTCTTTAAGCTCTTTCCGCAGAATATCTTTCTCTAACTTTTCTTTCTCATCATCAAAAAACTTATCCCCTCCTTTCTTCTTCCTCTGGCCGGTAAGATCCAGAGAACAATCAATGTCTTCAATAACAATGATGGATTTGCTAGTCGTTTCGATCAAAAGCTTCCTCAACTCAGTATTATCCTTAACAGCAGTAAGCTCCAAATCATAAACATCATAATTCAACAAATTAGCCATAGCAGCAATCATAGTAGACTTGCCAGTTCCAGGAGGACCATAAAGAAGATACCCTCTTTTCCAAGCCTTACCAATTCTTGAATAAAACTCTTTACTCTTAGTAAAAGTAATAAGATCCTCAATAATCTCCTGCTTCATTTCAGGCTCCAAAGCCATTGTATCAAAAGTAGCAGGATGTTCAAAAACAATATGACTCCACATAGTTTGCTTATAAGTAGGCCATTTATAGCCAGGACTATTAGTATAAAGCTTTCTTTGCCTATTTCTAGCCCTAATTTCCCTCCCTTCCAGCAAAACATGCTGCAAATAAGCCCCTGTAATAATCTCCCTGTAATTTTTATGAAAAGTAAGCTTATAATACCTTTTCTCCTGTTGGGGATACATGGATTGGCCTCCCGGAGACACAATCTTGCTAGAGACCCACCAAACTCTGATTCCCTGAAAATCATCAGTAATCCTTTCATGTTCATCCATACTAAGAATTAAATTACTGCAATCTCTACCCATTTCAGCTTTGAGTCTTTTGGCACACTTTGAAGAATTGACACTGAGATAAGCCTCCACAGCAGAATAGGCTTCACTTCTCTTTAATCGCTCACCAGTGTACTCATGAATTGATATTTTAATATAAGGGTAGAAGAAACTCATCATTCTTTGGCTATATTTTTCAGCATATCTTCTAAGCTCATAAGGGCAATATTGACGAAATATAGCCCAAAGAAACATGAAACTAGCAATTGTGGAACCCATTGTTGCCCACATCTCAGTCCATTTTTGAGGTGGTGCTACTAACATAATATGCTTAATTCTTGATCCTCCAATATACAATCTTTTTGTTGTTTTTGGTTAAGATAAAGATGAAGAATTGAAAAATGGTAATGGGTTTTTGGGTGTGATGGTTTTGGAGTTATATAGAAGAAGAAAAAGAAGATGAGGAGAGTTGTGAGTTGTGTGTTTTGGAGTTTCCAATAGGCATCAATCAATCAAAAACCAGTAGAGTACTGTTAGAGTACTACAACTCTTCTCACCTGCACTCTCACAGGCTTCCTACCATTATTGATTACACAGTTGTCTTGCACTTAAGGTTATTTTTGTACTTTCCTTTGGGTACTTGTCCAGGACTCTTGTTATCAAATGATCTTTGTAATTGTATATAACCCCTGAAACAAACAATAACCAACAATTTAACACTTGAACTTTATAATTCAGTTTAATTATAATTTAATATCTCTGTTTTGTTTTTAACTAGTTCAGTTGTTAGAATTATGCTACTTAAATTTTAGGAATCATTTAAAAAAAATTCAAATATAAATTGTGGATATCATTTAAAGAGTACGTATGCAATTTTTTCTAATTAGATAAGTTAGAAAATCAAGTATGTTAATTTATACAATTTTTTAATTTCAATATATGAATTCGCATATCAGTTATGCGAATTAAGAATTATTAATTCTATTAATGATAAATTAGAGCGTGTGTTTAAATGGAGTTCAACCGATAACGAATACCTGACGTGTTTAGGAGTTCATATAATGTTTAAGCGAGTCCCTGAATCGCTAGTGAGAGTTCGCATAAACGGTTTGCGAACTCATATAAATATCAGCAGTCTGACTTTTTCTTTCACCGTTTTCTATTCCAATTACCATCAAATATTTACCATCGAATTTCGAACCTTTTCACCGGACATTCAACAATTTTTTGAGTTTTTCAACTACAATTAACTACTTTAGTTATTCATTTTGGGACAAAAAGTGGATTTTTGATTTTGGATTCTCTTTTTATATTAGTATATTTTTTATTATTTTGTCAATTTTTATTTAACTTTAATTTAAAATAATTCTCATTTATGTTTATATGTTTAAGTAAAATAATATTTTAGGTAGTTTTTAGTTAATAACATTTGTATGCGAAATAAAAATTGGATTCATGATAATATTTTGTCTCGTTAGTTAGTTAACAGTATTAACATGCGAAAAAAAATTTATATGCGATAATAATGTTTGAAGCAGTTTTGTATGTGGGAAAAAAAATTATATGCGAAAATAACAGTATGCGTATGCTGAATAGAATTTGTATGCAAAATTAATTTACGTTATTTTTTAGAAATATATATTAATAAAAAAATTATTTTAAAGAATATTTTTAGAAAGTAATTTGGTAAATAATAACGTAAAAGGAATTTGAATTAGAAAATAATTAAGAAATTATTTACAAATACAACATGCAGTAATGGAGCGAGAATTTTCTAGTTTGCAACAGCAGCACGTTGTAGATCAAGGGTCTGCTAACCGTGATTTATTATTCCTTCAGTCGGAACATAGATCGATTCACTTGTTCATAAGCAAGCGAGATATGAAGCCCACCGCACTTCAGGGCAGCCGACACGCAAATATGGTGGCAGCTTGACGTCGAGCATTCTCAGACGCTATTCTACATCAATGAGTTAGACTTCGGTGCGATGCGAAGAATTGGGTCCATATATTATGACTGGGCTATTTTTTCTGCTCTAGTGGAGTGTTGGCGTACGGAGAAGCACACCTTCCACTTGCCCTTTGGAGAGACGAACATCATGTCACAAGACATGGAGGTGATGCTTGAGATGCCTGTCGACGAACGTGTTGTGACGGACCGATTTCAAAAGCTTATGGTTGAATGACGTCAGTACTGCCTGGGCTTCGCACTTGAGGACAATGATATGAGGGCAGTAGGATTATGCTCCATCGTTTCAACAGACATGTAATGACGCCTGTGGAGGACGGCTTGCCAGAGCATGTTTGCCAACAGTGAGTTTAATGCTTCGTGCTTTGGTTGATAAGAGGATTCCCGTTTTGCCATTCGTCGAAGAACAGCATGAGCTTGATTTTGGTGTTGATGTTGGCCGACTTTGCTGAATGTCGGCAATACAACTGGAGGAGTGCCGTTTTGGTATATTTGTATCAGAATTTGTGCCTTACAACCATGGGGTGTGATTATATCAGAGAGTGTCTGCTGTTATTACAAGTAATTTTTTTTAAATATTTCATGTTTTTAAAAAAATGCTACTTATGTTACTAAATCATGATTCGATTGTACTGTACATAGGTGTAGGCTTGGGAGAGGATTGCCACTTCGACAGACACTCCCCGACATACATCTTGCAGTGTTTCATGGTTGCATGTGCAGGTTCTACAACTGTATATCACCACTTGTACGTTGTCACTTCCTATTACCATGTAGTAAAGAAATGACCCGATGTTTCAACAGGTTGCCATATAGGCTCTTGCACGCCGCCTGTACCTGTTAAACTATTTTATTGGATGCGGTGCAAAGGCAGTCTGACATTTTTCTAATTTGAGGTAAGTCTCGATGGAATGTACTAACTGTTTTCTCCAATGTCAGTTCGACCAAAGCTCTAATTGGAAAATGACGAGACCCTTCTAAAACGTTGTTTGTTGCAGCCCTCTGCGATGTTGGTGGTTGACATCCCCCAACTGCGGCAGCCGTTAGCGAAAAGAGTCTATTTTCACCGTCGATGTCTTGCAAATAGAAATAGGTTCCTTGCTTTTTTATGCCACCTTCTACTATGTAGCGGCATACTTTCCCTATTGCAACTCAGTACCGATTTTCTAACATAGTTTCTTCAGACCCTCCCCTCTAAATCATATCAATATATTAGCCTTCACGTGTTCTAGGCAAAACCTGTACTCTCATTTTTCAGATATTTCTCAAATGTCTTCTCCACTACGAAAATGATACCCTGATAGTGATCAGAGATAATATAGGTGCTACGGTTGCCAAGATATTCAATTTCAGGTATTTTAGGAACTATTCCAACTGTGCATTGTCTCATCGTTAATGACCACAAATGCTACTGGCAGAACATTGTGTTTGATGTTTTCACCACTATTGTGATCAGTTTTCCCTTGAACTGTAACAGCCAAACTTATAATTATACGTCATAAAACATGCCATTTTTTTATATCAAACATTTTAACAGCATTAAACATTAGTTTACATCCCATAATTTACATATATCATAACAAGTTATACAAAACTATTGACAACAAACCAAAATAACTATATCATTTATATCTTACATGCCAAAACATATGATTATTCACTACAAAACATGATATAAACCAAAATCTATATGCAACTATACATGTGATGCAAAACGAGAGAGAAAGAGGACTAGGCTTTAGTTGAACCGGCCTGTGCATATACTAGTGAAGTGCTAGACTTCACTCAACAAGCAGACCTGAAAACATAAATTGCGATATTGATGAGTTACATACTTAGCAAGTGTAAACTAAACAAATTTTAAACAAAACATAAAACATATTATAATAACAACTGTAAGGCTGCAATATTTCATATTCTTATTTTAATCATTAAAACATAACATTACAATAATGAAAATGACATGTAATTCCATTTAATTTTGTCGTGATTCATCAAACCAAGTACTGCGCCTGAGAATTTCACAGAGCATATGACAATAGTTGGCTAGTAACACTAGTCCCGAATTTTTCATGAGTCGATCAGAAGCACTGGACTTGAATGAATCATAGGTCAATTCATAATATAACTCATAAGTCCATCCGTAGCAATATATTAACTTGAAAGTCCATCCATAGCAATATGTTGACTCGAATGTCCATCCGTCAATTCATATAGAAACTCATAGGATTCTTTTGTGAAATATGCAAATACTAGGCATGACGATCACAACAGCCTTTATTAAGTCCTGTAAGAATGCACTAATATGACATATAAACATTTATCACAATATTTCATATAATCCAATGACCGGGCTTCAATACTGATCCAAATCATAATAAGTCAATTGGTCGGATTTCAGTACTGACTCAATAACCAAGATCACAATATTCAAAATTCAATAAATCCAAATGAATGGGCTTCGGTACCATTCCAACAATTTAATAAGCATAAATCATCAATTTCACGTAAATCAAGTGAACAGACTTCAGTACCGGTCCAAAAAGTTCAATATCAATAATATTTAACATTTCACAATCACAATTCACAACAAAAATAGTAAGTTTACACTTACCTCAATGCTGTGAGCTAAGTTGGGTCTTGGATTGTTTACCCCGCCCCCCTCTAACACTAGATGCTCATATTATAAAGCATAACAAATATCTAAATTATCATATAAACAATTTACATATGCTATGGTGCATGTTCTCTTTTAATTAATTTAATTTAATTACCAATTAATATTATTTCCCTTGAATTTTAACTTAAATCACATATTTTCTATATTAAAAATACTTAAAAATACTATTAAAATTATTTATCAAACTTTATTTATCAAATATTAATCATATTTAAAAATAATTATAATTATCAAACTTAATTTATTAGCCAATTAGTCCAAACAATAAGAACAAATTCAATTTAAACCAAAAAGGATTCAATTGAATAGTTTTTCAAAGTTTTCTAAGCTTAATTGAAGTCTAACAGCAAGTTCTGTGGTCAAATTATAATTTCCAGAACTCAATTTGGGGCAGAGGGATGAAATTGAAACATTTTAAACTTTCTAGAGGCATAATTGAAATGCGGCTGTAAGTTTAGGGGCTAATATATAATTATTTTAAATTAATTTAGGTGGAGGGACTTAATTGAAAACGCACCAAAACTTCAAGGGTCAAAATGCAATTTATTAGAAATTAAATTGACAAGACTAAATTGAAAATAATTAAAACTTTTCTGGAAGGACTAAATTGCATTAAATTATAAATTTTAGGAGTCAAAATATAATTTTACCAAATTCAGATACTTAGGAGCTAATTTTCATCAAAACGCAGTACAGGCTGTCGTTTTGATCTTCTTCCTCCTCCAGCTAGCTGATTTTTCCCTGATTCCCCTGTTTCTGGACCCAATTTCTAGACGATTTTCTGGTGGTTTTTCAGCGACTTTCCGGTCGTTTCTCACCACCAATCTCTTCCCAAGAACACCCTCTAGAGATCCCTAAGCCCCAGATCCAATCATGCAAGCTAGATTTTTTTCTTTTTTTCTCTCTTTCTCCCTTCCCGCTCACTGTTTAACTCTACAGAACCTCACTGTTTTTGCTTCCTACCTTCGTTTCCAGGCTTCCTCTTCCTTCTCTCTCACTTCTAATCTTCTCTAACACTTCTAAGGATTACTTAGAACCCATAAAACCCAAGCTATCTTTCCTTTTTTTCTCTTTCCTTTTTCTTTTCTTTCTTTTCTCTCTTTTCTATTTTCTGTTTTCCTTCATTTCCTTCTGTTCCCTACCCTTTTCCACCTCTTCAACACTCTTTTCAGACCTCTAAGGTTCCTAAAACACATCCTAACACAATAACTTTACACCACCTACTCATTTTTCACTTTAATTTTCCAAAATTATTCTAAACTTATCTTTTTCTTTTTTCCCTTTTGTTTCTTTCATTTCTGTCCTTAAATCAACATATATCTCCATTTTTTTTTCATTTTTATCATTAAAATAATATTTAAAACAATATTTTAAGTTTCGGCAAAATCTGGTCCGAAAAATATTCGTGGCTCGATCGACGCTCGAAACAAACTCCGGAACCTCGGCGATGCCTGCGTAGCCAAAACCGTACAATTTCGTCGTAGTTTTAGGGTTCCATAAAAAATAACATTTATTCAATAACCAAAATATAAAATGCCAAATTCATTTCTTTTATATTTTTTGCGTTTTCGACGTTTTATCGGTCGTGAGAGCAAAAACCCTAAACAGGCTTCGTTTACGTCGACCAATTGTAAACAAGCCTAAAACTTAACTTATTCACATTATTTACTTAATTCCATAACATATTTAAATTATTAATTTCTTCACAAATAAGAAAATTCAACTTAAAATGATGTTTATGCGATGAGAAATATGAAAAATGCATGTTATGCTCAAAATGATGACATGAATGACACTGGGTTTAGTTAGTAATGTTACATGAACAACCCACGAAGATGGGTTGCATCAATGCACAAAACCAGATGACACATTTGTAATGCTTGCACGACGACTTCAAACGCCTAGAACACATATATGAAGATGTGTTTATGATAATTTTCAATACCTTTTTGGAACTTGAAATCTACCATTGTGCTTGAGTTCGCCGCTTGCACCATGGCCATATATTTGGGCAGCTCCCTGAAATTGATTTCCCATGCCCGATAGATTGCCTCAATTGCTTTTCTCTTGTCGTACCATGCTTTTTTGTAACTGACATTTACTTAAAACTGGTAAATTCAATAAACTTAAAGTCAATAAATTCATGACAATTAAATTACCTGGAACTGGTTGTGGACTTCTGTCTAAACGTGTTTCACCTTATAGCCCGGTTCCTTCATAATATGAGGCGTAATAAGCGCGGCAATATCTTTGGAGGTCGCGTTTCTGTCCTCGTTCCCAATGTTTGCACCTGCACAGTTGTGCCCCTCCACCCATTTGACCATCTTCCACAACCTTAAACATGACTGGTTAGACGCTTATATACTCCATTCACAAGTTACCCCGTGTAATTGTTCCCGGGGATACTTAAGCCTGCGAGTTACTTATTCCACTGCCCATGTCTTTTTTCTGCTCTCAACTGTCCGATACGTCATAACTCTTTTTCCTGACCATGTAGCCACGACACTCTACACAACCTCTTTGTTCTTAAAATATATTTCGACGTCAATACTCTATTTATTTCCATTTCACATTTGAAGCCTCTCTGAATTCTCCTTTTCCGAGTCTTCCTCGCCTATATCACCGTAGACAAAATGACCCGATGTTGAAGATACATCGATTTCACTTTTGGTACTGTCGTCTGATGACACATACTCTTCATTACTACTAGAACCACTCCACACAGACATCTCCTCCTTCTCATCTTCTCCAATATCTTCATTTTCCATTCAACCGAACTGTAAACCGCTAATTTAACATCCTCATTTGACTGTTCTGTATATCTCGGGTCAATACTCTCATTTGCAACGCCGCTTGTTTCTTCTATAACAAATGATTCAGAAACAGTAGCAACTTGAACATCGGCAATTTGTTACATTGTTACGTACGATTTCAGTCAGTTGAATGCATACAAGTATAAGAATAAAACAGTCTCATTGTTCCGCATAATAATATACCGCCTGTCGTCATTGTATTCTGTACAGATCATAGTAAATGTAGTCCCACCACGTTTCTGTCTACCTGAAAAACTCTGCATACCTGATCAACAAATTGATCGAAATACAACTGAGCATCGATGCATATTATTGCGTCAGCGCGACTGTAATTCAAATCAACTACGCCATCCACAAGTAGAAATACTGCTCCTGTATATATTTAACGGAAATGAAGCGGTGTATGCCATTTTTGAACAACTGTAATAAAATCTAAATAGAAAGTATTTTTTAACAGAACAGAAAAAATACAGGCTCTCTATAAAACTATATATTTTTTTAAACTGTTGTATCTGTTCTAGGTTCGCCTGTGATTTTTATTGACATGAAGTGGCATAATCAGTTTGAGAACTAATTTTCTACACATTTTGTTAGCACTTGTACATGTGTCAGCAATTTGTTCGCAATTTTTAAAAAAGTTAAGTTCGGATAACTAGTATCCAAAACATATGCGGTTCTAATACATGTCCCTTTTTTAAAACTTAAGCGTATGGTCAGTTAATTCGGGTACCCTTCATGCGAAACCTTAAGTTTGCATAAAAGGTATCTAAACTTTTAATTTTCTATTAAGAGTTTTCATACTTAGTTTGCAAACATACTTCATTTGTCCATCATTAAAAAAATTGACCCTTTTTCGTGAATTATCCTAAATTTTAGAGTTTCATTCAAAATTTGGTTGAAAAAGTAGGATTTAAATTATTTGGCCCGTATTAATTTTTTTTTTTTTTTTTTTTGGTGTTAGAAGACACTTTGATTTGAATCTTGATTTTAAAAGATAGTGATATATAATCTTTTGTAATTCGAGTTAGAGTAGTATAGATTATGTTTCTCATGTTGCACACTTAAATTAATTGTAATATTAATCAAGTATTGATGCCCAAATTACATAGTTTACATAACACAGACACATTATATTATAAAGTTAATTTTTTTTTTAAATTAATAAATCAAACTTGGAATGCTTCCCCATTAAGAGATCAAAGTTTACGTAAAAATTTTAATATCCATAAAAAAAATATTATTTTCATCATTTAAATGTTCAATTAATTGATAAGTCATATATTTATAAATTGATTGCATATATTTCATGTGATGTGGAAGAATTATTGACATTATAAATTCATGGCATGATATTGAAAGAACAAATCAAATTTAGGAAATGAAAAGAAAATTGAATTATTCATTTGTAGCATTACACATTGGATAGCAATACCAACTTTTTATTATTTAAAACATAACTACTCAATCTTTATTTATACTACTTTCAACATATTATTTGTCCTAACTAAGGATAATGTCCCATTTCTTTTTCCATATTGGACCAATTTAAAATTGTCAAAATCTTTTTATTATTATTTATTAATGAATTAAAAGTTCCTTCTCAATGTTAAGAATTATTTTCTAAATCAAAATTTTTTCGAACAAATTATTTGAGCTATATCTAATTTTTTAAACTCACTATTGATTTGGTGTAAAACACGCAAGACATATTCTGGATTTACATCAAATTTTGCATGAGTTTATGATGAATCGCCTTCTACTAGAGAGAAGGGGAGAATTTTTATTTATTTATTATTATTATTATTAAATTGAAGAGTGGTAAGTTGGAGATGAAAAAATATTAGCATATGTGAGAAGGTATATTGTTGGATTGATTTGATTGAGGTTGAGGCCCACTTCCCCCCAATATCACAATGTTTCTTAAGTGGCATTTTCTATTCCAATGATGTCTTCTTCTTCTTTTACTATAAATACTCATTAATTTCCCAATCTTCAAAATACTCATAACCATGTTTATTATTATTTTTTTTTTTTTAAAAACTGAATTATGAATAAAGAATTTAGATAATGTATATGTTTACACGCAGAAAATGAACAATTTAATTTATAGCTAACTTCGGGTATTTTGCATTTTTGGAGTCCATACACTTGGTATGATTTTAGGTGCCATTTGCTAAATATATAAAGAAAAGGAACCCTTCAGCCAGGAAGAAATAACAAATATGGGTAACCAACATCTAATAATATTGCATTTGGAGGTCTAGGACTACCCTATTCTATAGTATCCAATATTAATAATGGTCTTGTTCATATTAAAATATATATATAATAATTAAGTTTCAATGAAATACATATTTTAGGGCAAATGGTGTGTTAAAATAATAGAAAAAGTTAATATTTTGAGTAGAAAGTGGACCAAATTGCACTCTTTATCATTTAGTGGAAGTGGTATCACAAATTATTGTGAGTCAAATCGAAAAATTAACATGTTAGGTTTATAATTATAAAATATGACAAAATTACTCTTAATGATGATAATAATAATATTATTATGTTCACTGTTCAAAAATATCATTTTCTTCTCTTCTTCTTTATTGGATTGTTGTCGGAGATTCACCACCACCACTAATCTACCTTCGTCGTTGAAAACTCACCACCACAAATCTTCAGCCTTCCATCAAGCAACAAAGGCCATCATTCACAGTTCAAAAATAAAATCGAATAGTTGCATATAAAAATGTATTGGGAATTTTGTATAATTAAAAAATATATGATTTCCAGCGGAGCAAATAGAGGAGTAGGGCAGATACAAGTGATGTTGGTCTGAGTTGGTCACTTTCATTTCATCAGGACAAAATTGTTCAGTCACCTCAACTACGTGCCTATCTCCTACCTTCTGTTTTTCTATATACTTTCTTTTTTTCTTCTTCTCAACTATCACAATTTTATCACCCCTCAATTCAGGTCGATCATATTACCATTTGAATACTTAATTTTTACAAAATTACTATGCAATCACTATACTTTGCTTTAATTACTATGTTGTCTCGATTTCACCAACTTCCGGCTGCCGCACTAAAAAAATAAGACTACAATTGGATTGGACTCATCAAATTTAATATACTCATTTAATAAAATATCATATTTTGACTTTCTATTTGATAAAATAGCACATTAAATATATTCTTTGAAAATTTCAAAATTACCCATTTGCTTAAAAATATTCATTTATTTTAATTAATTAATCAAAAATTAAAATTTCAATATAAAATCAATTTTTGTTGATATAATTTAGAATTCTTTAAAACTTTACTAAATGGTCAAAGAAATAGTTGTCATCATAATTGGATGGTTTCCCACGATCTTCACTGAAAAATTAAAAATCAGTATTTATAAATGTAAGTTAATATTCAACCATATAATTTAAAATTTTTTCAAAAATAATATCAGTCAATATTACTCAATTTTTATCAATATTTTTTAATATAACTATTGACAAATACTGATAAATATTGAAAAATATTGATTTATATTTACAATATCGATAATTATTGACAAATACTGATTTGCATTCAATTTTTAATTTTTAGTTAATTAATTAAAATAAAAATAAATAAAAATAAATAAAAAGGTAAAAGCACAAAAATTGTTATTTCAGTAATTTTAAAAAAAAATACTATTTTATTAAATGAAAAGTCTAAAAATGTACTATTTCATATAATTTTCTATTAGAAAATAAGGTATGGGTTTGCAAAATTTTAAAATGGTATCCAGCAAGAAAAGAAAAGAATAAAAATTCACTTTAATCATTGTTTGAAAATTTGGTCTCTAAATGATTTTTCGATAAATCTTTCATGAAATTTATTTAAAATTTAAACATGAAATATTAATTGTGCACCCTCAAACGTTATAATTTAATTCAGAAAAACCCTTAAATGTTAGGTGCTAATTTATGTATTAAGTCTTTCATCTATTTCTTTAGTGTTGCATTAAATTTGATTCTATCTTCCATTATATAAATGCATCCAAAAATTAATTATTAAGTGCACATCTATGTATGAAGGTATAACAAAATTAATTTTATCTATGTATTTCTGCTGCTTACATTCACTCTTTTTACATGTCATCCATTTTTCCATAATGAGTCATTTTTTACACTTTATTTATCTTAATTTCGATCATAGCTCGTTAGATTTGATTTCATCCTTAACTCACATTTATCTATGAATACAAATAATTGAAAAATAGAGTTAAGATTGATTACATTTACATCTAAATTTTGACCATAACCGTTAGATTGAATTTCATCCTTATACAAATAAATCTAAAAATACGTATTGCTTGCATAATTCACATAAATAATATAGTTATTCAAGTAAAAAAAAATCAAAATATGTACTAGATTTCTATATGGGAGGTTCTTTAAATAATTCACATTTTGTTAACTATATTTCTAAAGCTAATGCCCTTAAAGAAGAACAACAATTAATTTATAAATAAATTGGAATGACCCAGATGTTTTTGCCATAATTAGGAGGTCGAAACCGATGGACTCATTCATGGTCATCGGGTAATCATTCGAGATTGTGAGGCATCTGATACTAAATTATTTCTTAATTTTTTTTAGACAATACTCATTTCAATTAAGGTATGCTTATGATGTTTTGAAATTTATTTCTGTGTATTGTTAATGCAATTAAAGCTCATCATAAGTAATTTGAACAACATGAGATGCAGTAAACTTGAATGGTCTACTTTTCAAAAAATCATAGTTGCTGTTGATGAATATATGAAAATTGATGAGTCAACTGGAATTGAAAGTATGAAGAGGTTCTATAACACTATTATAGAGACATATGGTGAGCAATCACCAAATGCAAACACTGTTCTATATATTATTGGTGAAGGACATGACTTTCTAAGAATGTTGGTAGTCTTGATTGCATAATAATATGGGCTATAAAATATATAAATAGTAATGGATCATTTTAAAAGTTATAGCTGATTATAAAATGCGGATAAGACATGCATATTTTAGAATGTCTGACTCCAATAACGATATTAAAATTTTGAAGTCATTGCATTTTCTTTCAAATCTTGCTAAAGATATTGCTTTATGTTATTCAAGGAAAAGAATATAATAAGAATTATTATTTAACTAATGGTATATATCCAATGTGGTTTACTATTGTGTAAACCATTCGTATTTGGACGAAAAAGTATTTTGCAATGAAATAAAAATAATATTGAAAAAATGTTCAACATGTATTGTAATCAAATTTTACAATAGTTATAGAAACATTAAATTTTTGGAAGGAAAAAAAGTATTGCGTAGTACATTAACTACGCGTATTATTTTGCATAATAATATGCCTAGTATGAGTGTGATCTTAATGCACCTATTTGAGAAGCCTGAGAATGTCAACCTTCAATTGTAATTGATTTATATATATAATAAAATTCATTACAGTTAAATCTATACTATCATATAAATTAAATTACAAGTAAATCAATTACAATTAACTAGGAGCTTTGTTCGATGGAGGATGAGAAAGTGGCCATCTCTTAGTTTGTCTTCTGTTATAATACATCGTCCCTTTCATTCAATTCACCCGTTTTCGGCCTAGCTCGTCAGGGTGAATCATTTTGGAGCCATTCGGACATAGACTTCATTCTAGCTGAGACCATGTGTCCCTACCCAAAACAGGGGTAAATGTTCCAACGAACTGTGCAGCTAATCCTTCCACGATGTAGAACATAGCAACAAGGGTCATAGGATCCTCGTGTCTAAACAAGGTCACAGCAACTGCATATGAGGCGTAATATGTGCGGCAACATCTTTGGAGGTCACGTTTCTGTCCTCGTTGCCAACATTTACACCCGCATAGTTGTGTTTCTCCACCCATTTAACTATCGTCCACAATCCTAAACATGAATGTTTAAACGCTCTTATACTTCATGCGCAATACCCCGTGCAATTATTTTCGAGGATACTTAGGCCCGCGAGTTACACATTTCACTGCTCATATCTTCTTTCTACTCTCAACTGTCTAGTACGTCATATGTCTCTTTTTCACGACCACACAACCACAGCATCCAATACAGCCTGTTTGCTCTTGAAATATATTCTAACGTCAATACTCTCTGTATTTTCATCCCACATTTGAAGCCCCTCAGCATTCCCCTCTTCCGTGTCTTCTTCGCTTATATCACTGTAGAAAAAATGATATGATGTTAAAGATACATCGGTCTCACTGCCGGTACTGTCATTCGATGGAACGTACTCTTCACCACTACTAAAACCATTCCACGTAGATATCTCATTCTCCTCCTCTTCTCCAATCTCTTCATTTTCTCATTCATCCAGACTGTAAACCGCTAAATTAACATCTACATTTGCCTGTTCCGTATATCCCGAGTCGATACTCTCATGTGCAGCGCAGCTTGTTTCCCCTACGACAAATGATTCAAAAACAGTAGCAACTTGAACATCAGCAATGTGTTCCAATGTTACGTACAATTTCGCCCAATTGAACACATACAAGTATAAGAACAGAACAGTCTTATCGTCCTGTATAATGATATACCGCCTGACGTTATTGTATTTTGTTCACAACATAGTAAAATGCAGTCGCACCAAGTTTCTATCCACCAGACAAACTATGCATACCTAATTAACAAGTTGATCAAAAAACAACTAAGTATCGATGCATATTGTTGCGTCAACGCGATTGTAATTCAGACTAACTATGTCATCCACAAGTGAAAATGCACTGCTCCAGTATATATTTAATGGAAATGGAGTGGTGTATGTCATTTTCAACAACTGTAACAAAATTTAGACAGAAAATATTTTTGAACAGTATGAAAAAATACAAGCTCTCTTATAAAACTATAATTTTTTTTTAAACTGTTGTGGTTGTTCTGAGTTTGTTTACGGTTTTTAGAACTAATTTTCTACACATTTTGTCAGTACTTATACATGTGTCAGCAACTCATTCGCGATTTTCAAAATAGTTAAGTTCAAATAACTCGTATCCTAACTTATATAGTTCTGACATTTGTCCCTTTTTCAAATTTAAACGTGCAGTCAGTCAATTCGGGTATTTTTTATGTGAAACCTTAAATTCATATAAAAAAGGTATTGGACTCTTAATTTTCAATGAAGAGTTCGGATAAATATTATAGGGGTAATTACTATTGGGTCCCTGAGGTTTGGCCTAATAGAATCGAAGGTCCCTTTATTTCTAAAATTGTATCAAATAGTCCCTAACTTTTTAAAATTGTACTCTGAGGTCCTTCCGTTAGCTAACAAAAAAGTCAACGTTATTTTTTCAAAATGACAAAAATACCCTTTGGTTTATTTGAATCGAACCGGACTAATAAATCATGCCCGCACCTCAATTAAATTCATTTTTGGTGTCAAAATAATAGGTATAACTGAAACACCTTTTACTGTACTCTTATGTTATAAAACATGCCATTTTTTTTTTAAACATATATAATAAATGAAACATGTTGCTATCTCTGTTTTAAACTCTTTAACATCTTCAACATTCTCAAATCATACATATTCAGCATATAATATCTTTTCACTATTATAGCCATGTCTTTCATAACATACATATAATAGTATATGACATCTCTTTCTCTTTTACCTTACTTCTGGTTAATCTGGTCCTTCTCTGTACTATAAGCATATATAAACATAGCATACTTTACATATATCAAAACATGGATACAACCAACTGTTTATCCAAAAGGCTATAAAATCATAGCACCATATATTTACATGCCAAAACAAATATAAATATGCTTACATCACAAAGCATAACAAAACCTATATGCAACATGTACAAATGAACTGTGAGAGGGAGAGAGGCCTAGGCTTCAGCTGAACTGACCTGGGCATAGACGAGTGAAGCGTCAGTACTTCCCTCAGACTATTGACCTGAAACATATATTGCGATTTTGATGAGTCGTATACTCAGTAAATGTAAACCACATTCATATCAAGTCAACATATAAGACAATTTATTCAAAGCATATCAACAAGCAATGAATTTAAATCATATTTTATCATATATGATCATCTCTGTAAGCACACTATGCAATATGACATGTCTCTCTGTTCTTTAGTTGTGATTTATCGACTAAGTGTTGCTCCAGGAATTTCACCTCAAACGGTTCTCTAACTGGATCCAGTAAATGAGGAAGACCCGGAATATTGTCGGTCAAACCTCTTTTTGTAAGATCCAAAGATCACTTTGTAGCATATAGGACCGTAGGTCTTTCTATATCATATAGACCCGTAGGCCTCTCTGTAAAAACCCGTAGGTTTCCTCTAGTGAAATTTGCAAACACTGGTTATGATAATCACAACGCCTGTAATTAAGTCCTGTGGAAATGCATTTATGCAATATACATTTCATAGCAATATCTCTCATATAAACATGTAGCCGGGCTTCATTACCGGCGAAAGCAACATATATATCCTATATCAGATCAAATAACTCAACTGGTCGGATTTCAGTACCGACTCAGGAACCATAAACAAAGCAATTCATATATCAAATATCTCTGGTTGACTGGACTTTAGTACCGGTCCAAATAATTCAATATAACATTTCACTTTTCATATATCACAGTTGACCGGGTTTCATTACCAGTCCAAAACAATTTCATATAGCATATTAAGCATTATCACCTGTACATCTCTCTATACACGTAAGTAAGTGGATTAACACTTACCTCTCTACTGTGAGCTCGGTTGGGCCTCGGGTTGCTTACCCCGTGCCTCTCGCGAATTCGACACTCCTATAATGCATAACATAGCAATCATGTTCAACAAATTAATATAGGAACCCATATAAGCTATGATGCATGCTTTAATATTCAATTCTCTGATTTAATTGAATTTTAATTTTAATCCGTATAATTTTCTATAATTTAAAACTCAATCTCTAAAAATCTTTGATTTAAAATCATTTAGTGTCAATTTAAAAATAATTGACAATCTCTATTTAACATATAATAATTATAATTAATCATTATAATTATTAAAACCATTTATAAACTTTAAATAAACTCTTTAATAATTAAAAATAAATTCACAAACAAAAATCTCTAATAAAACATTTAAAGCTCTAATTTCAGGCTTAAAACGGCCTTAAAATTAATTTCTGACGTTAAAAACGGATTCAGGACGTCGAAATTAGGCTGAAAGGTTCAAAATATAATTTATAAAAGTCTCTAGGTAAAAAATATAAACATTTAAAAGTTCAGGGGCCAATCTATATGTTGTCGATAAAAAAACATTTTTAGTTTAAAAGATTGGTGGATTTATGTTTTATTTTAGGGAAGGTGCCGAGACTGATTGGTCTTAAAAAAAATAATTATTATTTTTTAAAAGAAAATGAAAGAGAGTCGCCACCCGAAAATTGGGGAAAAATTAAAAAAAAGTTTTATTTTAAAAATGACTCCGTTTTTATTTTAAAGGCATTGGTCAATTTCAGAAATCCGGGTAAGGGGGTTGGGTACGACGGTTTAATTTGTTATTAAACCGCCGCCCGGTAAAAACCGGCCTCTTGGTTTGTTTTTCTTTCCAATTTTTAAGTTTAAAAATAAAAATTTTTTTTATGTGATTAAGCTAGCGATGTCCCGAATTGGCAATAATCGGTCATTTGGAAAATTAAACAAACATCGAAAGCAATTAAAGTACGAGAAATTAAAGTGCGGAAATTAAAAATTATTCTTTCTCCGATTTGGAGAAAATAATTACAAACCATACCTATAAATTTACATTCTACCCTTAATTAACCCAAAATAAACCCAAACCCAATTATTTACAAAATTTAAACATAAAATAGAAAATTACAAAAAGGCCCTTAAACTTTAGAAAAATTATGAATAAGTCCCTAATACATGGAGAATTATCAAAATATTCCAAAGTCATGCATTTTATCCGAGATAACCCAAATAACATATAAAACATGCAATATTGACAACTTGAAGCAAAACATGGAA
>CANUEY010171209.1:0-12297 GCA_948099555.1 Croton setiger | reverse complement strand
TTATTGAATATGGAAGCAAAGGTTTCTGCAAGTTTCATTATTATTTAAAAACGTTGAAGACGATGATTATTTATTTAGTTTAGATAAACTACATGGGGCCTCTTTCGGACAACATTTTCCCAGGTACAATAACAAAATCATACACAAATGACACAAAATCTTCAGATAACTGTTTCATACAAGAAAATATTGAGGTTAACTTGTGTAGGCTCTACACTGCATTGACTAAAAATTATAAAGAAAGAGGAACTTCAAGAATGCAATGGGCTTCCTTGAAGAAATTCACAGTAAAATTGGTCGTTTGCAAGAAATCTGATGTAAGAAAAACAATTATTTGTTCATTGTGTCAGTATGTGGAGTATTCAGCATTTTGTATGATCATAGGACACAAACACTCTTTTAATAACTATGGAACTATTAATATATTGAATTAGATTAATCAAAATGAGATTCATGGGATATACATATTATCATCATCAATTTTTCATATAATAGCAATTCTTTAACATAATCAACCAGCAGATTGAGGGGAAAAATTGTCAACTTCAGCAAACATTTGGAGAATTAGAACATTGAGCTTAAAAATAAAACCTCAAAATAAGGCAACTGAACTGAGATCCATAAAACACATAAAACCACCTTAACATATAAGAGAAGTTAACAGTATGATTATTAAAAATAAATAAGTAAAATTTTACATTTAGTTACACATTCCGCGCATCGCGCGGGTCAAAAATCTAGTTCATTGAAAAAGACTGAATTAATAAATTAATAAATAATAATTTTAATAGTTTTAGTATTATAATGTATTCTAATTTATTGACTAACAAATTTTTAAAATGAAAATAAATGTATAAATAAACAAATTTATTTTGATAATTTTATTTTTAAAAAAAATCTACAAAATTAAGTTATATTCATATAATTAATAATATTTAAATTTTTTTAATTAAGAGTATTCAACAATAATTTATTATTTTTTATATAAATTTTATTACTTTCTATTATTAATTATTCACTACAATAACAAGAATATATAATAAATTAACGGGTGAAAAAAAAAAAAAAAAACTAGTTGATATAAGTCAGCGTATCTACTCAATTTCAATTTATAAAAGAAAATATATGGATATGTAAATACAAAGGAATGCTGCATTGGGATTTGCATCAAGTAATTTGACATTTTTAGAAAAACCCGGTAATGACAATCTTCCCTAAAACTTTTTTTTTTTTTTTGGGTTAAATTATCATTATCCCTGAACCTTGTCGTATATGATGGCCAACTTGAGATGACTTGAATGGTTAGAAGTAGGGATGAGCACTTAATCATGTACTGAATATTTGCATCCAATTAAATCGGTGTTGGTTTGTCGATGGTTCTTATGTCTGATAAAGTTTCCTTTTTTTTTTTGGAATTGCTACTGTTATTACAGTAATTCTTGTAATTTGTGTATATTTACATAATCTGAATTGCATACCGAAGGAATGGTTAAAGAAGGCGACACAAATAATACAACGGAAAAGAAAAATATAAATGGGTAAGCTTTTGAATTGGGTTTTTCGTCCATAAATAAATAGTGAAAGCTGATCTATGGTAACAAGGAATTTATGCATAATCTATTTGGTGTGTTATGTTTTAGGGAAGGAATATTAGGTGCAGGCCCAGGCCCAAGCCCAACCATGTGTAATTCGGAGGATGACGGATGAGCAAAAACGATGGGTAAAACAGATTGGTTTTGGAGAACTTTTGAAGATAAGTGATTTTAACCTTGACAGGAATTTAGTCTGTTGGTTAAGCGAGAGGATGGATGCAGACAAGGTTAGTCTAGAGTTGAAGGACGAACTTAAATTTAGGATTTCCTGAATCTTGGGAATTTCCATGGATAAGTCGAAACGAGTGTCATCAGTCAATCCAAAACGTGAGGTTTTGAAAAGTATTGGAAGTCCTTATGGAGGTGGTATGGCTGTAGCTGAGGCGGATGTATTAGAAAAGCTTTGGAGTAGCACATCAGAGAAAGAATTTGTGCAACATTTTTTATTATAGTGTTGGGTGTGTTCTTGTGTCCCACCCAATGTGCAAGATTTTGTCCCCGATAATTGTCTGCGGTGGCTGATATTGAGGCAGTGATGGAATATAATTGGCCGAATTTTCTTATATGGCTAGTTAACTGTGTTATAAGGCTGCAGTAAGGAAATTTGGCAAGTAGTTTGGACGGTTGTGTGATGTTATTACATATTTATTATCAATTTTACGAAAAAGTAAAATTCTATAAATTGAGATTCACTAAAATTGTTGTTGGGATTAAAGGGATACAATTCAATATTTGATTTGAAAAAAAAAAAAAACAAACAAATTGGCAGCTGAAGTTGGAGTTTTTGGGACATTTCTTAAGGTTTTCAAACTTATTAGCTTTGGGTGAGACTAAGATCCATCATGGGAAGTTTGGGTTGAATTTATGATATATGATGATGTTTGTTTAGGTATATGATTGATATTACAACACCTATAGATTGGTTATGAATAAAGTCAAGATTAAGATGGCAGATATTTACGTAAAATAAGTGAATTTGCAAATAAAATGTAGTCTTCATATAGAGTTGGTATAGTCTTAAAGTTAATGAGCGATGAATCTCCAAAGGATAGAAAGAGAAACATGCGGAGCAAGCATTTGATGGGTAATAAAAAAGAGACAATGTCTAAATTCATAACCATATTTCATTCCTTTTTTTTCGCAAAACAACGTTGTCTCTTAACCATCAATCGCTGTAATAACTAACAAAACTACCATATATTTGATGTATTTCCGTCTCTCTCTCAGTTTTTCTCTGACTCTATTTTTTTAGACAATTATGCTCGCCTTCTCTTCTTGCCCTCCACCGCCAGACATCTGACCTGACCAGAGGAGACTCTTCCATTTCTGCGTCTGGCTGCTTATGGGTCACCAATCCCACCATTCCTTCTCTGGTCCTATCAATACTGGGCCTCTAATTATCGCCAGGGACCCTGCCGAGACTGACCTCACATGGCCTTTTGGAGACATACCCTCTCTTGAACCCGATGACATTCGAGATTCTGCATATGAAGTTTTCTTTACAGCTTGTAGATCTTCTCCGGGTTTTGGCGGTGGCCGCAATGCTATTACCTTTTACTCTAATCATCACCATCTTCATGATGATAATAATGGAGGATCTGTGTCGTCGTCGTCTTCTTCACCGGGGTCTGGTTTCGCGACTATTAGCGGTGGACGGGTTGGGAATGGTCCGGTAGTTGTTATGACTCCCACTAGTAGGATCAAACGGGCTTTAGGATTAAAGATGCTTAGGCGGTCACCTTCCAGGAGGATGTCTAGCTTGGCTACAGGTGGGGGCGGAGGAGGGGTCAATGTGGGATCAGCGCCTGGGTCTCCCAACGCGCAGATGCATCATGGCGGCGCTGGATATAGCCCTGGCCCGTCGTTCAATACTGTTCCGACATCAAGGCCAAGACGACCACTCACGTCAGCGGAGATTATGAGACTACAAATGAGAGTCACAGAGCAAAGTGATAATAGGTTGAGAAAAACATTGATGAGGACTTTGGTTGGCCAAGTACGTAATGCTGTATGTATTTTCATTAATTTTAAGGATTCATCAGCTATAAGAACGTCCACTTTTTGAATGCGTTAGATTGTGCTTTGCATCCATACAAAACATAATTTAATAGTTGAAACACAAGTTTTTATGTGAAAACATTGTTATATTAACAACCTAAAACACAAATTCATACCTGAACTTTACGAATTTTTATGAATGGTTCTCAAGTTTTGAATGTGAATAAATACATGCTCCAAATATCGATTCCTTGAGTGAATTTGTGTTTTAGGCGTTACATCAACTCATCCTTAATCTCAAAGCAAAGAAAGAAAAAAAAAAATACTTGCATTATTATTGATTTGTACATGGTTTAACAGAATCATAAATCATTATTGTTTACACTTTGTTATAATCGCAATGAATATTAATTAGCAATCTTAATCTTTGTTTAATTCACTTAGATGGGCAGAAGAGCCGAGACAATAATCCTTCCATTGGAGCTACTGCGACACCTTAAACCATCAGAATTTAATGATATGCATGAGTATCATCTCTGGCAAAAGCGTCAGCTCAAAATTCTAGAGGCAGGACTTCTCCTCCACCCAGCAATTCCATTAGAAAAATCAAACTCATTCGCTATGCGTCTCCGAGAAATCATACGTTCAAGTGACACAAAACCCATTGACACTAGTAAAAACTCAGACACAATGAGAGTCTTATGCAATTGTGTTGTTACCTTATCGTGGCGTAGTCCGAACGGAGCACCGACAGATGTTTGTCACTGGGCTGATGGCTTTCCTCTCAATCTTCACATCTACACTTGCCTTCTTCAAGCAATATTTGATTTTAGAGACGAGACATTGGTCCTTGATGAAGTAGATGAGCTTATTGAATTAATGAAAAAAACTTGGTCTACATTAGGAATTAATAGACCCATACATAATTTGTGCTTCACATGGGTCCTTTTCCAACAATATGTAGTAACTTCACAAACTGAGCCTGATCTTCTTTATGCTGCTCATGCTATGTTGTCATTAGAGGTAGCTAATGACGCGAAAAAGCCAGATAAAGAGGCTATTTATTCTAAGCTTTTGTCTTCTATGTTAGCATCAATGCAAGGTTGGACAGAGAGGAGGTTGCTTCAATATCATGACTATTTTCAAAGAGGAAATGTTTTCTTGATTGAGAATCTTTTACCTTTAGCTTTATCTGCATCTAAGATTTTAGGTGAGGATGTTAATCTTGTTGAAGGGAAAGAAGACGTGATGAGGATAGTAGATTCATCTGGGGATCGCGTCGATCACTATATTCGAGCATCTATAAAGAATGCATTTGCAAAGGTTAGAGCTTTTTTTGTGTTCTGCTCTATAGAAGTCTATCAATAATATTGAAACTTATAGGAAATCAATGTTTTAAAAGTTTGGTGAATGGTAAATATTACAGGTAATTGAAACAGGAAGCTACAAGAGCACAAGTGTGGAAGTGAAAGATGAAGCAAGTGAGGCTCTACTCCAATTAGCTAAAGAAACAGAGGATTTGGCCTTACGAGAGAGAGAAAGTTTTAGTCCTTTATTAAAGAAATGGCAACCGATTGCGGCGAGTGTTGCAGCCGTAACTCTACATCAGTGCTATGGAGCAGTCTTGAAACAATATTTAGCAGGAATGTCTGCGCTTAATAGTGAGTCAGTTGAAGTATTGCAAAGAGCAGGAAAGCTTGAAAAGTTTTTAGTTCAAATGGTAGTTGAAGACTCTGCTGACTGTGATGATGGAGGCAAAACAATTGTGCGAGAAATGATTCCATATGAGGTTGATTCTGTTATAAATGGAGTCATGAGACAGTGGATTGATGAGAGAATAAAAAGAGGCAGAGAATGTTTTCTCCGCGCAAGAGATTCTGAAGTAAGTCTGTGCTTTCTTCTTCTAATGTCATTCCGGAATAGAATTGATACCATATGATTTATAAAATGTGTGTTACAGACATGGAATCCCAAGTCCAAAAATGAACCTTATGCAGTATCAGTCGTGGAGATGATGAAAATAGCTAAGGAAACAGTGGAAGAATTCTTTGAAATTCCTGTTGGAATTACTGATGATCTTGTTAGTGATCTTGCACAAGGATTGGAGCATCTCTTTCAAGAGTACATCAAATTTGTAGAAGCTTGTGGTAAGAGATTTTACCTTGTAATATTTTTCTATTAGGTCATTGATACACTTATCATTAGGAAATATCGATTAGTTCATGATTTTCTTGATTTGGGGTTTCCAGGATCAAAACAAAGCTACATCCCTACATTACCTCCCTTAACAAGATGCAACCGCGACTCCAAGTTCTTCAAGTTATGGAAGAAAGCTACTCCTTGCAGCGCAGCAGAAGAGCTGCATCAACAAACAGGAGGCACAGCAGAAGCTCATCATCCAAGACCATCAACAAGTCGAGGAACACAGCGGCTGTATATTCGACTCAACACTCTCCATTATCTTCTTTTCCATCTTCATTCTCTAGACAAGACTCTAGCACTTGCTCCAAGATCTATTGCCTCAGCCCGCACTCGCCATGCCAGTCATCGCAGGCATAAATCCTCGGCCTCTTCTTCTTACTTTGAATTAGCCACTTCAGCCATTCAAGCTGCATCTCAATACATATCAGAAGTTGCTGCATACCGTTTAATATTCCTCGATTCCAACTCTGTCTTGTATGAAAGTCTTTATGTAGGTGATGTAGCAAATTCAAGAATTAAGCCTGCATTGAGAACTTTAAAGCAGAACCTAACACTGATGACAGCCATTCTGACGGACCGGGCTCAGGGTTTGGCAATGAAAGAAGTAATGAAAGCTACATTTGAGTCATACTTGATGGTTCTACTAGCAGGAGGATGTACAAGGGTGTTTTATCGGACAGATCATCCGATGATTCAAGAAGACTTCGAGAGCCTAAAGCGCGTATTTTGCACCTGTGCGGAGGGACTCATAAGCGAAGACTTGGTAGACAGGGAAGCTGAAATAGTTGAAGGGGTAATATCATTGATGGGAGAATGTACAGAACAACTTATGGAAGATTTTAGTATCGTAACCTGTGAAACGAGTGGTATAGGACTTGTTGGTAATGGCCAAAAATTACCAATGCCACCAACAACAGGAAGATGGAATAGAGCAGACCCAAATACAATTTTAAGAGTGTTATGCTACAGAAATGATAAAGCAGCAAATCAATTCCTGAAGAAAACTTTCCAATTGGCAAAGAGGAAATGAAGCTACAAAAGAAGAAGAAGAAGAAACTTATATAGTTTTGTCCTCTTGTATATTAAAGCTAGAAAAGGTGACTATAATTTTCTGGTCTGGTGCATTTTTTTTTATATTTATTCTACTTCCAGCCATGTAAAGAGAAAATAGATTTTCTTTTTTCCACAGAGAGCTCATTGTAACACAACTAAGTTCAAAGTTAAATGGTAAATGAGGATCTTGCTGGGGGGTCGAGACGAGAGAGTATACATTTTGGCTTCAATTTCTTTGTAGAGTTAGGATTTTATGGATGTGCATATCTATATTCTTTCCTTTTTTATAATCAGTTTCTAATTTGTTAATAAAATCAATTAGTTTATCTTTCATTCTTTGGCCATCAAATTCAGAAATTGAGAACAAACAATTCACACCATTATTGTTGTTATATTTCATGTATAAATATCTCGAAAATAAGCAAGTCCTATTAATTACTTATATCCCATACATAATAACATTACAATCCAGAAGTTGTTAGGACAACCAAAGGAAACTTGCATGCCAAACTACCTTCATATAGAACTAAAGAAAAAGGTCAACCTGGTGCACAAAGGCATCCTGTGATTACGCAGGGTCTAGGGAAGGGCCGCACCGAAGGTAAATCCTAGATAATGCTTAACAAAATCACTCCTCTCCAAACAAAAACTATTTAGACCAAGTCTACATTTTCATGATCTTTATGCCCAGAAATCATACCTATTCTTGTCCATTTTATGCGTAGTGTAATCACGAAGAGAGTGCAGGCTTGGCAGAAAAGTCCGCATATTACACCAATCCATAATCCCTGATAAAAATCACAAGTACATTTAAGTTTTTTGAATCAAATTCTATATTATAAACTAGTCCTAATACTTAGTGGCAATTTCGCGGTCTATCCAACTTTCTTACCTCCGCGTAAAACTTGAACTTAAATCCAAAGACAACAGCAATTGGCATTCCAATTAAATAAAATGTTAAGAGATTAACAATAACTGCTATATGTTGCCAACCACATCCTCTAGCTACACCTGCATCAGTACACAAAAATATCAAAATCAACATATATAGAAGAGAATACAAAAAGAATTGAAGGAAATATTGCTATATCCATAGTTATTACCAGATAAAACACCTTGAAAAGCATCTAGAGTGATTGAAACTACAAGAAAAGGTGTCAATTTGGCAAAGGCAAGAATAATTGAAGAGCTACTGGTGAATGTTCCGGCCCATATATTGTGTCCAAATATTAGAGCAAATATAATGAATAGAGCAAACATAAGAGAGATCTTTAGAGTCTCAAACATTGCATGTTTTGCTCTTTCTGGATTGTTTGCTCCCAACTCATTTGACACTCTCGTGCTGTAATAATCAGTCATTTGTTACAATAAATAATGATAAATTTAGTTCCCCCAAATTAATTAACTGACCTCACAGCAGCACTGAGACCATAGGCACTCAAGTAAGCAACAGCTTCTGTGTTTACACTGAAAATATGAAACCATTAGACCATCAAAACACAAAGCTTCCAATTAAATTTGAAAAACAATTCAAACTTGATCTTACTTACAAATTTATGAACCAAGTAGAGGTTGACAGAATATGGATAGGTCTAGATTCACTAATATTGAAAAGGCTAGTCCTAACTAATTAGCTTGGTTATCTTGTACTCTTATAAGCCTTAGTTATAACTGATTAACTTGGTTATCTTGTACTCTAATAAGTCTTAGTTATATAGTATTTTTAATTGACGTGAGTTTTTAGTACTTACAACATAGCGATCAACGAGGTAGTCACTTCCGAGTTTGGCATCAATCCTGCTAAAAGTACCAAAATCTCAAAAGCACAGTACTCCAAACTAACAACAAAAAAAAACCAAATAAAACTTGTTTAATTTCTAAACAATATTTATATATTTGAATTCAAAACTAATTAAGAAGAAATTAATGGTAAAATAAATTCTTACCAAACCATAGCTGCAGAAGGCAAAGCAAGTTTGAAGTCTACAAGAATATATTGGAAACTCTCAACTGAAAATCCTTGCCATGTGTGCTTAAACTTATTCCCATAAATTACATACAAAATCAAAATAAGAACAGATACCCATAAAGAAATTGAAGCAGATAATGGAGCACCTCTATAACCAAGAGATGTCCAATTAACCATTACATATGCAAAACCAATGTGAAGACAGAATGGGATTCCTGACATGAAAACAAGGGGCAAAACAACTGATTGTGTTTGAAGAAATCTTAGGATATTTTGCAAGAGCCCATACGCAAATACTCCTGGAATAAGGCATTGTAAGTAAAGAGCAGCAGCTTTTGCAATTTGAGGATCTTGGTGAAGAAAAAGTAATATAGATTCTGAGAAAAACCAACTTATGGATATGATTATGCAGAACATAATAGTTACTATACAAGCTGCTTGTAAATATATGCCTAACAGTTTGTATAGTTTTGCTCCAAATCCTTGTCCACAAAGTGTCTCAAGTGCTCCACTTAGTCCTGTCTGTGTAAAACCAGAATTAGATCATATGTTTTTGTCGTAGATTATTATATAAAAGTAAAAGCTACATTGGTGTCTTAGAGCAAGAAAGTACTGTAAGAGCAATGCCAGTGACAATGCACCAGGAATTGGCAAGAGTGGCGCCGGCGAGCTGAAGCTGGCCGAGATGACCAGCAAACATGACAGAGACTAAAGGAATCAAGTAGTAGAAAGCATTAGTGAGAATCATTGGTAAAGCAAGCAAAATTTGGTTCTTGGTCTCTTCCACATCAAGTATTGTATTAATCCAACAATCTTGATTACTATTTTGTTTGTGTCTTGGTTCTAACAATGGCTTTCCTGCTGCGTTTGTGTTGGAAGAATTCATCTCTCTTTGGCGTTCTTCTCTGCTGCGTTTGTGTTTCTAAAAAGGTTATCAAAGAAAAAATTTCAAGTATGGAAAATGGTAGTCTAGGTAGGAGGAGGATCACCAATAGATAAATAATAGTGCTATGTTTGATAGTTTATGGTCAATCCAATTCACAATAATTAAAGGATCCGATAGTGATAGTAGAACATTTTAGGGAATTTTTTTCAAAAATTAATAATTCATCTTTTAACAAATTTAAATCAATTTATGTACACTTTATATTACTATCATTGTGATTCAGTTATTAATTATACACAAATTTATTTAAAAGAATATACAAAACTAATTATAGTAAAATATAAAAAAAAATAGTATCACTTAATTATATTTATAATGTTATTATAATATAATTTGAATTTGATTAAATAAATAATTAAATTAATTATTTTTATTATAATTTAATAATTAAACATTTAAAATTTTATTTCTTCTTAAAATATGATTTAAATATAATTAATTACCATGAATAATTATATAGTATTTTTTATTATATTATAATTAGAATTTATTTATTAATCAGTAAAATATTCTTTATTAGAGTATGAATTAAATTTTTTTAATTAATAATTATAATAGTATTTTTATTAGAATATGATTAAAATTTAATTAATTAATTACTAAAGACAATTTACATATTTTAATATTAAGTAAAATAGTATATAATATGATATAAATTTAACTAATTAATTATTATAAATAATTATATAAAGACAATTTTACATATTAAAATATGATTTAAATTTAATTAAGTATTATAAATAATTATATAAAGACAACTTTAACCTCAATAATATATATAGAGACATTTTGTACGAAACCAAATTACATCTCTCCATTCTCACATTTATATATACTATAGATAGACATAAATATAGATAATAGTTTCTAATTCTATAATTTAATCTATATATTTGACCAAATGAAAAAAATAATATATAGATCATTCTATAATTTAATCTATATATTTGATCAAATGAAAAAAAAAAATATATATAGATCATTTGGGGTGAGATTTAAACATTTGATTTAATTATCGAATTCTACTGTTGTTAAAAAGATAGAACAACAATCCATGAAATTTATAAATTTCAATTTTGATGTAAGAGAATATTGAGTTATTAGAATAGGAATTATGATACCTATGATAAACTATACTACACTTAAATACGAAAAGTACAAACTATGATAAACTATACTACACTTAATTACATAGAATAAAATATTCTATCTATAAGTCTAATGCCCCTCAAGCTGGCATGTACAAAGAGTTAATGCCTAGCTTGGGTTTGAAATTAGTGAATGATGATGCAGTATGCATCTTTGTAAAGAAATCAGCTAATTGATCCTTAGAAGCAACATGCAGTAACTTTATATTATAATGCCTTGTTGCAACTTTTCTCTAACCAAGTGACAATATGTGAATAGCTGATTGATTATCATAGTAGAGAATGACATGTTGAGAATGAGGAACCTGCAAATCAACTAATAAATACAACATCCACTATTTTCACATGTCAAAGCAGCTACGGCTCTATACTCTGCTCCTTAGCTTGATCTTGACACAGTCTGCTGCTACTTGGATTTCCAAGAGATGAGAGAATCCCCTAAAAAATAATAAACCAATTATTCTCTTCCTTGTTTCACTGCAAATAGCCCAGTCCAAGTCTGAAAAAGCTTTTAGCTGCAAGTTTTTATGTGCTGGAAAAAATAGGCCTTGACCATTTGTTCCTTTCAAGTATTTAAACACTTTATGTATTGCCTACATGTTGGTTTATCTAAATGTTGTGAAAGTTGCTAAACCACAAAAGATAAATCAGATCTAGTATTAGTTAAGTATAACAGTTTGCCTACTATTTTCCTATATTCAATCACATCAGTCAATACAGGTTCTTTATTAATATCTATATCAGATAGCTTATAGTTATAGGACATATAGTTGGTTTGCAATCAAGGAACTCATACTCTGTTAATAAATCTATTGTATATTTTCTTTGACAAAGGTTAATACCACTAGCAGTTCTAGCTAACTCAAAATGAAGAAAATACTTTAAACTTCCTAAACCTGATTGGCAATCAAAGAACTCATACTCTGTTAATAATAACAAGACAAGAGAAATTGGGTGAAAAATTCTGTGTTCTCATTCTTGTGTATCATATACATTTTATAAAAGAGTTAGCCTACAATATCTCTTAATTTAAGCACAACACATCCCATATTTTCATCCCTAATAAATCCCCAGATTACAGCTATTAAATACCTTAATTACAGCAATTTGTAAAGAATAATTACAGCTGATATTTACAGCTAGTATTGACATCCCCCCTCAAATTGATGCTGGTGAATCAAGCAGCATCAATTTGTTTACAAAAAATTGATGTCGAGCAGCAGTGAGAGGCTTGGTGAGAATATCGGCGATCTGCTGTGTTGTAGAAATATATGGGAGTTGAATGGTATTATTATCAAAACATTCTCTAATTGAATGACAGTCTATTTCAATATGTTTAGTGCGCTCATGGTAGACTGGATTAGCAACAATCTGGATGGCACTTGTATT
>CANUEY010171163.1:0-43977 GCA_948099555.1 Croton setiger | reverse complement strand
CTACATATTTCAATTAAAAATTGAAATCCTAAATAAAATATAAACATTTGCAATTTTAAACTTAAAATTGATTTTTAAGATTAAAATCGCAAATAAACATATTTTAATTCTTTTTAATTTCTTTTTCTTCTTTTTTCTTCTTTTTTTCAATTTTTGCAATTTGAAAAATAAAATAACTTAATAAACATAAATACATTTTTTGCAATTAGAAGGGAATTTGAGAATCCGTTTAAAACATGAAAATGATTAAAAATTTAGGAAAAATAATATCGGAGAAGAGGAAAGAGCGGGCCGAAAAGGAATTTTGGCAATTCCGAATTTGGAACCCTTGTTATCCTCAGATAATTGGGGGTACACAAATTGAGCGTCAACAGAAGGTTTTCTCTTGATGGCTCAAAATGAAGACAATATCAATAATGACACTTAGTGGTATCTCGACTCGGGGGCAAGCAACCATATGTGTGGTCACGAGTACTTATTCAAAAAGATGCAAAAGATTGAAGATGGTCATGTGTCATTTGGAGATACATCAAAGGTGGAGGTCAAAGGCCAAAGTACAGTTTGTTACTTACAAAATGATGGCTTGATAGGGTTGATCCAAGATGTCTATTACGTACCCGATCTAAAGACCAACATTTTGAGTTTGGGCAACTTACGGAGAAAGGTTACTCGATACTCATAAAAGATTGGGTACTACTCTTGAAGTATAAGCAAGGGCGTCTAGTTGCTTGAGTAGATATGGGAAGAAATCGGATGTACAAACTGAAAATTTGAGATGTGTGCGAGAAAAATGTTTACAAGTCAACGTAGAAGACAAGGCGTCGGTGTGGCATTTCCGTTTTCGTCACCTACATCATGGGGGTCTAAAAAAATTAGCAAAGAAGAATATGGTGCATAGATTGCTAGACTTGGACTATGAGGGCAAATTTTGTGAAGAATGTGTGCTTGGCAAGAAAGCAAAACCTCGTTTCAAAAGAAGGCAGATTATCGAACTAAACATGTTCTCAAATTGATTCATACCGACATATGTGGATCAATCACGCCCGAATCATTTAGTGGTAAAAGGTACTTCATTTCTTTTATTAATGATTTCTCATGGAAAACTTGGGTTTATTTTTTGAAAGAAAAATCTGAGACATTCAAGGTGTTCAAAAATTTCAAAGCAATGGTAGAGAAGACAACTGGTAAACACATCAAAGCCATACGATCTGATAAAGGTAGCGAGTATACTTCGACGGTTTTCATGGAGTATTACAAGGAGCAAGGCATAAAGAGATTTCTAACCACACCACACTCTCCTCAACAAAACGATGTAGCCGAGAGGAAGAATCAGACTATTCTCGACATGGTTCAATCAATGCTCAAGAGTAAGAAGATGCCAAGGGAAATTCTGGACAGAAGTCGTTCAATGTGCTGTCTATATATAAAATCGATGTCCACATGTGAAGTTAGATTATCAAACACCACAAGAGGCATGGAGCGAACAAAAGCCGATAGTTTCTCATCTCAAAGTGTTCGGTAGTGCAACTTATGCACACGTACTGGATCAACGAAGAATGAAGGTTAAAGACAAAAGCAAAATGTACATTTTTATTGGGTATGATGAGAAGACAAAAGGGTACAAGCTACTCGACCCGATAAGCAAGAAGGTAATGGTGAGTTGTGATGTGCGAGTAAACGCAACAAGTGAATGAGATTGGAACAATTCAATGGAAGCTAACATCAAAGTTGGAAAATCATCGTCGTTACATCAACAAGCAAACAACAAGACTCTGAAACTACCGATGATGAAGATGAACCACTACAACCCAAAATGCGAAGTTTGCAAGATATATATGATTCAACATATGAGGCACACCTTGTATGTCTTTTGGAAGATGCTGAAAATATTAGTTTTAAAGAGGCAGTACGAGATAAAAAGTGGCAAACTATCATGAACGAGGAAATTAAGGCGATTAACCGCAACAATACATGAGAGCTAGCAAAATTGCCGAAAGGAAGTCAGCCTATTGGTGTGAAGTGGGTGTTCAAGAAAAAGATGAATGCTCAAGGCGAGACAAAATGGTACAAGGCGCGACTTGTTGCGAAAGGATACAAGCAAAAGGCAGGAATTGACTATGACAAGGTATTTGCTTCTATTGCAAGAATGAAGATAATCTGATTACTCATTTCACAAGCTGCTCAATTCAAATGCTCGATATTTCAAATGGATGTCAAATTGGCATTCTTGAATGGCATGCTCAAATAAGATGTCTACATCGAACAACCGCTTGGGTACATAAAAGTCGGAGAAGAGAAGAATGTGCTAAAATTGAAGAAGGCACTTTATGGGTTGAAGCAAGCACCGCAGGCATGGAATACACGTATCGATTCATGTTTTAAGGGAATGGGTTCAAGCAATGTCCCTATGAGCATGCACTATACATAAAAAAGAATGGAGGTAACATGTTATTTGTTGCTCTTTATGTTGATGATCTTATTTTTATAAGCAACAATGATGAGATGATAGAAGAGTTTAAAGGCATAATGACATAGGAATTTGAGATAAAAAATTTGGGCTATATGAAGTTTTTTTCTTGGTTTGGAGGTTAGATAACTAGAGACAGGTATTTTTGTATCACAAGAGACATATGCAAAAGAGATTTTGAAGAAGTACAAGATGAAAAATTGCAGTCTTGTTTCAACACCCATGGAACCATGAGCAAAACTCTTGAAGTTCGATGGAGGAGAACGTGAGTAAATATCGGAGTTTGATAGGAAACCTTCGCTATCTAACATGCACTAGGCCGGATCTTTTATTACGTGTCGGCATTTTAAGTCGATTCATGGACGAGTCAGTTTATTCACATTGGAAGATGTTGAAGCGAATCTTACGTTACATCCAAGGAATGATGTCACTCCGGTTATTCTACTCAAAAGCAGAAGATTACAAGTTGGTTGGTTATTCCGACAACAATTAGTGCGGAGATAAATACGATCAAAAAAGTACTGCGGGATATGTGTTCTTTCTTGGAGATACTGCATTTACTTGGCTTTCACAAAAAGCAACTGATCGTGACACTCTCGACGCGTGAAGCTGAATATGTTGCAGTATCTTGGTGTGTATGTCATGCTATATGACTTAGAAAATTATTAAGTAAGATGGAGTTAAAGCAACAAGGTGCAACTGTGATTCAAGTTGACAATAAATCAGCAATTGAGTTAACAAAGAACCCAGTAAACCATGAAAGAAGCAAACACATCGATGTTCGTTTTCACTTTATCCGAGATCATGTTAAGGAAATGTTGAATTGGTGCATGTGGCAAGTCAGGATAAAGTTGCGGATATCTTCAAAAAATCGCTACCGAAAGTATTTTTCGACAAATTCAAGAAGATGATCGGCGTGACGGATGGTAAAAGCATTTAAGTGTATGGGGTTGTTTTCTTGAATAAACATTAAATGCTATTTTTTTGTGAGACTTAAATTTAGAAATTAATGGAGAAAAATAAATGATCAAGAGTTCTTTTTTAGATGAAAGGCAAGGAGTTATACTTCTTTAATAGGATTTTATTGTTTCTGTTTGTATAATGCCTATATAAATTTTATTTTTGTTTGAATTATAACTCAAATTAATATACAAAAGATTAAACATTCTTGTGGTTTCAATTTGAGTGTTATGGGAAGGATAAGAATAGCAAGGTTAACAAACTATATAAAGACTTACACTTTTTAAAATTAATCATTATTTTTTTCTTACAAAATTGAAAAATAAATTGAATGAATTACAGATGGTTGATAGTTGCTGTTTTGGAGTTCATCGTCCTGTCCAAAATCTATTAATTAACAAGCAGAGGATACTGACAAGCCGAATAAGATAAAAGAAAAATGAAAATCTTCAATACTAGCCCAAATGAAACAGCACTTTCATCTGCTATATTATTAGTAAATCCAACACTTACTACAAGATTTGATTCCCAATAATTTAATTCCAAGGAGATTCCATTCATGGAACCATTTAATTCCTGAATACACAAGTGTGAATTAAGTCTCTGAAAATCCATATAAACAGCGAATTTATTTAATTTAAACTCAGCAAAGTACACACTTACATTACATACTTGTAGCTGATATGAACCAAAAAAAAAAAAAAAAAAACAAAACAGAGTTAGAAATATCTTAGAAACACATTACAACTGAATCTACCTAGTGTTTAACAATAGTGATACAGAAGGAGATGAGGATGCTCCATAAGATGAAGTGGTTGAATTGTTCGTGGGCGCAGCATTAGAACCATATGTTGACATGAGAAATGACATAGACAATTTCATTGGAGGTGTAAGATAAGCTGGCACTGGCATTTCAGGTGGAAGAACAGGCAAAGGAGCCTCCGAAGAAAGCAGCAGATTTACGACCTGCCTTATCGATGGACGAAATGCTTTATCAGGATGAACACACCACAATCCTACAATTAGCAATCGCTCCATTTCTTGTTCCTTGAAATCTCCACCTAACTTTTTATCAGCAGCTTCAAGTATTTTCCCCATTCCATACAATTCCCATACCCATTCAACTATTCTTATTTGGTTTTCGTCGAGTCTTGGTTCTACAACTCTTCTTCCGCAGCCTATTTCCAGACAAACTGCTCCAAAACTGTATATGTCAGATTCCTTGCTTGCCTTTCCTAATGTGAAACATTCGGGAGCCATGTAACCCATTGTTCCTGCTAAGATTGTAGTTTGACATCCTTTGCTATGATCCACAAGCCTGGCTAACCCGAAATCTCCTAATTTAGCATCAAAATCTGAATCTAGCATCACGTTGCTCGACTTAATATCCCGGTGGAGCACGCATTGATGGCCTTCCTCGTGCAGATACAATAAAGCTGAAGCCAAACCTTGCGCTATTTTGAACCTCAATTCCCATGTCAACAAGCTTTTTCCTTTAAAGAGATGAAAATCAAGGCTTCCATTGGGCATGAACTCATAAGCAAGTAGTAATTCTTTTTTGTGGCACCAGCCGATGAGCTTCATCAAATTCCTATGCCTCATTTGGCTAATAATTTTCACCTCTGCAGCATACTCTTTGATGCCCTGTTTAGACCTACTTGATACTCTCTTAACAGCAATAAAGTTGCCATCTTTCAACAAACCTTTATAAACTGCACCAAATCCGCCTTCTCCCAGCTTTAAATCCTCCGAAAAATTATTGGTCACATTGGCTAATTCATCATAGGAAAACTTTCTCGGTCCTGTTCCATTCCTGAATTCATCATCGAATGATACATCGACAAAATACTCATTAGTTTTCGCTTCTTTCCCATGTATTCTCCTCAAACAAAACAAACAGAAACCTCCACCAAGAATCAAAAAACATACTACTATGCCACCGATACTGAGGCCTGTAACAAGTCCTTTGCGATTTTTACTTTGTTCTGAAAGCATAGGACTTGCAGCAGGTTCAACATTCAAGCTACTTACATTAATATCTGAACTAGAGTTGAACTCCCATGACAGAATTCTATGTATCTCATGTACAGTTCCAGTACTAGCAGAAAACCCGAAAGTAATCCATTCAGGTAAATAATTTTTCAAATCAACTGCAGCTGATAAATTTCCATGAAAAATAGATTTTTTGATACTATGAAGATATGTAAATCTAACCTCCAAAATTTTCCGGCTTGAATCATAGTTTATCCAAACATCAGTTTTATTCCCTTGTATTATTTCACTTGGCCAAGAAGCAAAAGTAATAGATTTCATAGACCTGATATTGATACCTACATGACTAATATTCGGATCCCAACTATTGGAGTAGGTATCTAACTCAACACCAACGAAGTCATTTCTTTTGGGGTCTAATGCAACATCAAGACTATCATTGACAGTAAGGCCTAGACCACCGCCAGCCTTCGTTTCAGGGTCAAGTTTTGAGCCATATGGAGCTAGAAAAAACGTAAGTCCGTCTCCATACAGACTTTCTCCTTCTGAATAAACAAAAACAGAAAAATGGGTAGTGAAATTGGTTAAATTTCCTGATGCCTTGTCCCAGAGATGCAATGGTTTTGTATAAGTGGCTCGACCAATGCTTCCAGTTTTTTTCTTGTCACTCAGGTTCATTGTAAGGTCAATTCCTTCTTTGCTTATTACTGTATCTTCTTCTCTGAAAATTTCTTCACTGTTTGTATCGAAGTGGGTAATTTTGAAGTTTAATGATGGAGTAGAAGCAGATGATGGTGAGGCTTTGAGTATGGGGAATGAGAAAATTATTATAAAGAGATTGAGAAGAAAATGAATATTTGGTTGAGTAGGCATAGTTGTGAGGATTACTGGAAATCAACTTATGTTATATTTATATTGCTTCATATTATTTACATTTGCAGTCCTGTTTTGTCTCTGTGACTGTAATGTGCCAAACATTCTGTATAGCCGGCAATATTTTATTGGGGGGTGGTGACAGGGCCGTGGCCGTGAAGAAATTAAATAATTTACTAAATATTAGTATAAAAAAAGCCCTTGATTGGTTTGGTATAGGAGAGTATTGCATATACCGGTGTTACGGTGTAGTTAAAATTTTTGTAATTATACATATTTTGCTCAAAGTGTAACAATAACAGTCTGAATAATTGTGCATAAATTAAAAATAAAAATAATAATTTTACCAAGCCTGGATTAAATTTGCGTAAACTAAAAATTAATAATAATGAGTATATATTGATGAATTATTTAAACATTAAATTAAATCTCTTGATAAGTTATAAGAAGATCAAGCCATACCTTGATTAGAAAAAGATAATTGAATTATGACATGCAGAAGAAGATAAAAGAAAAATGACAAATCAAAGCTTCCGTTGGGCATGAACTCATGCAAGGAGTAGTTCTTTTTCGTGGCACCAGCCGATGAGCTTCACCAAATTCCTATGCCTCATTCGGCTAATAATTTTAACTTCTGCTGCATAGGCTTTGATACCTTGTTTAGACCCACTTGATACTCTCTTGACAGCAGTAAAATTGTTCATATCTTTTAAGAAACCTTTGTAAACTGCACCGAATCCTCCAAGCTTTTCAGTCTCGGAAAAATTATTGGTCATATTGACTAATTCACGATAAGAAAACTTTTCTGGTCCTGTCCCATTCTTGAAATCATCATCAATTGATACATCAAGATAGTCGGTAGTTTTCGCTTCATTCCCGTGTTTTCTCCTCAAACAAAACAAAAAGAAACCTCCACCAACAATCAAAAAACATACTACTACACCACCAATACTGAGGCCTGCAACAAGTCCTTTGCAGTTGTTACTTTGTTCTGAAAGCATAGGACTTGCAACAGGTTCAACGTTCAAGCTACTTACATTATCTACAATGTCTGAAGTTGAGTTTGATAATGTGCAAATCCAACTTGTTTTTATCAATATATATTTGTGTTGATTTTGCATTATTTGTGCTTAAAAGTGTAGTTTCATTTGATTTATTATTTTTGTGTTAGGAAAAGTTGGATTTAGTGTGAATGAAATAAAAATGAGCATAATTGAAGTATTTTAAAACAAAATTGAAGCTACTGAATTTTTTAGATTACAAAAAATAAGGCAGTCCAATTCTTAGCTTTGGGTGAGACTAAGCGGAACACGAGATAAACAATCTGTTTCAAGAAACTGGCTAGCTTGCAATATTTTGGGGATTATTTCTGTGCATTTTAAAGCATGGACGGTCAGTTTACCAATAATTTTAGTGCGTCATTTTATTATATTAGTTGACCTCACCTTTTGGAATGTATTTAAGCCAATTTTAGGACTTTTTATAAACAGTTTTTTCCATAAAACTATGGTTACGGGATTGACATTATTGAATAGCTGAATTCGCAAAGTTTTTCATTTTTTCATCATGTTTTTTGTCATAGTCATGCATGGTTAATTCCTTTTATTCAGTGAAGGCTAGATCAAAGCAGAAATTTGATTTTGATTGTGAGATTACAAAACTTAATTGAATTTCTTAATTTATGTTAGCATTTATATTTTTTTGTGATTTATTAGGAAAATATATCCCTTCCGAAATTTTATTGAATGAATTGTTTTATTTGATAGCAATTTTCATAGCTATTTGATAGCAATTTTCATAGCTATTTGATAAAATCAAATCCGTAATTACTTAGTTAGATTGATATTGGGTAAAACCTTTTGAATTATATTAAGGAAGAATATAATTAGATTTAAATGGATATTTGTAGTTTCTGTTAGTCTGAATAGGGTTCTACTAGATTTTAAGGCGATTAACTGTTAAATCATTCCTCATAATTAAAATTATTAGGAGTTCTTATTAGATCGTATCTTAACAACGTAATATGAATTAAGAATCCTTTCTTGAATCAATGATCAATCGAATCGAATTTTGCACCTTGACTGAATTCGTTTCCCATTGTATCAGTTTAATTAATATTAAATTCTGCCGCTTGCTTTAATTTTTTGATTAATTAATTTCTTTTCAATTTTTAATCTCTTTATTTTGTTTGTTTTTAATTTCAATTCTGGTTATTTAAAGCAAGCTAATCCTTTGATTTAATGCTTGAGAACCGTTTTTATTTTCGATGGATTACACACACATCCAAGTTGAACAGCTATGATAGAATTCTGTCGATCTCACGTAAAGATCCAGTACTAGCAGAAAACCCAAAAGTAACCCATTCAGGTAAATAATCTGTCAAATCAACTATAGTTGATAAGTAGTCACGAACAACAAATTTTCCAATTTTATGAACATATGTAGATTTAACCTCCAGAATTTTCTGACTCGAATCATTGTTAATCCAAACATCAGTTTTCTTTCCCATCTATGCTATCACCTGGCCAGGAAACATTAGTAATAGATTCCATTGACCTGGAATTGATACCTACATGACTTGTTTGCGGATCCCAAGGATTAGAGAAGGTATCAAACTCAACAGCAACAAAGTTATTTCTTTTAAAGTCAAGAGCAACACTATCATTGAGAGCAAGACCAAGACCACCTCCAGAGTTTGTTTCAGGATTGAGTCTCAAGCCATTTGGAGCTAGAAAAAATGTTACTCCATCTCCATATGGAGATCTTCCATCTGAATCAATAAAAAGAGAGAAATGGGTAGTGAAGTTGGTTTGATTTCCTGATGCCTTGTCCCATAGATGCAATGGTTTTGAATAAGTGTCTCGACCAACGTTTCCGTTTTTTTTTTCTTGTCACTGAAGTTCATTGTAAGTTTCAATACCTGCTTATTACTGCATCATCTTCTTTGAAACTTTCTCCACTGTTTGTATCACAGAAGGTAATATTGAAGTTTAGTAATGGTGTATAAGCAGATGATGATGAGGCTTTGAGTATGGAGAATAAGAAAATGATTATGAAGAAATTGACAAAAAAATGAATATTGAGTTGAGAATTTAAGAAAATATGAACAAAAGTAGCCATGGGTATGAATTGAAATTCAATCTGTTTTAGCATATGCATTGGTTCATAACAGGAACTCTCTTGCAGTCTTGTTTTGTCCATAACAGGAACCAAATAATGTTCAAGGCCGGCATTACTATTATTATTTTTTGTCACGCTCTAAATTGAATTGTTTATCAGGAATTTTGATGCTTTCTCTGCTGGAATTGAATAGGAATTCCAAAAAAAAAAAAAATAATTTCTATATCAAGCTCATTAATTACAAGAAAAATCACTAAAATCATTGAACAATTGAATGCAGAAAGAAAAAATTGTACTTGACTAAATTAGTTTTTGGGATAGGATTCGAGAATAGAAATTGCTTAGCAGATCAAAGTTTCATCAAGCTAGACCAATCGATTAAATTTTTTTTATATTAGTTGTTAAAATAATTAATTTCTTTACTTATTTAGAAATTGGAAAAATCCAGTGATTATTTTGAGGATTTATCCTTTTTTTTTGGGGGGAAGGATTTTCATCGTTTATTGAGGAATAAACAAGAAAAGATTAAGGAATACGGATAGCATACAATAGATATATCCATTCGTACATACATAAATATCACACTATTAGGAATTATTAACAAGTTTAAAAATTTACTATATAATCTTAACTGAAAATAGATACACAATCAGCATCCTAACAACTTATAAACATTTTCGAGATATTTAAAACAAGCAACAATTTATCACCTATAAATTTACATTCTCAAACTTGAAAATATAAGCATAAAATATTTCTTCTTTAGAAAACTCCATGGCAGAACCTTCAATTTCCCTTCTCAAAATCTTTCTGTTTTGTATTGTAGTTTTGACCATTTCTGCATTTAAAAATGGAGTAGAAGCAGCAACCTCGGATGGGTCTGATCACTTCACTTATGTATGTGATCATTCTAGGTTCGCTTCCCTCGGATTAAACATATCAATGTATGCTTTCTGTGATAAGTCCCTTGCCTATGATGTTCGAGCAATGGACTTAGTGAACCGTATGACATTGCAAGAAAAGGTGCAGCAGCTTGGACATGAAGCTTATGGTGTGCCTAGAATTGGATTGCCTAAATATAATTGGTGGTCTGAAGCTTTGCACGGTGTTTCGAATGTCGGTCCTGGAACTTTCTTTGTTAAGGATGTTGTTGGTAGTGCCACTAGCTTCCCTACTGTAATACTCTCCACAGCTTCTTTTAATGAGTCTTTATGGAAAGCTATTGGTCAGGTAAATAATTTTGCTTCTTTTTCTAATATTTGAACCAGTTTTCTCTCAGTGTTTAATTAATAATACTAATTACAGGCTGTTTCGACGGAAGCACGGGCAATGTACAACTTAGGTCAGGCAGGATTGACATACTGGAGTCCTGTTATTAATGTTGTAAGAGATCCCAGATGGGGAAGAACCATCGAAACACCAGGCGAAGATCCTTTCATTGTAGGTAGATTTGCAGCTAGTTTTGTAAGAGGATTACAAGATGTTGAAGGGACTGAAAATCACCCTGATCCAAATTCTAGACCTCTTAAAGTTTCATCATGTTGCAAGCACTTTGCTGCTTATGATGTTGATAATTGGCAATCAGTTGAACGCTACACCTTTGATGCTAAAGTATGAAAATCAAAATTTAAAAAAAAAAAAAAATAGAACCTTTTTGTTTAAAATGGTCAGAAGAATTAATTTAATTTTTACTCTGTTCAGGTGACAGAGCAAGATATGGTAGAAACCTTCCTTAGACCTTTTGAGATGTGCATTAAAGAAGGTGATGTGAGCAGTATAATGTGTTCTTACAATCGCGTCAATGGCATACCCACTTGTGCTGATCCAAGACTCCTTAATCAAACCATCAGAAGAGATTGGGATCTTCATGGGTAAGAATAATATTTATCAGGCCAACTTAATTTTCATTTTGTGTGTATATACTATAATTGAAACATTTCATTCTTTTGTGACAGATATATTGTATCAGATTGTGATTCTATTGAAGTAATGGTGAGAGACCATAAATTTCTTGGTGACACTAAAGAAGAAGCAGTTGCAAGAACACTAAAAGCAGGGTTGGATTTGGATTGTGGTAAATACTACACTCTCAATACTGAATCTTCAGTAAAGCAAGGAAAGGTTAAGGAAGAAGAAATCGACAAGTCACTGAAATATCTGTATGTGGTGCTTCTAAGGCTTGGATTCTTTGATGGAAGTCCTAAATTTGAATCTCTTGGCAAGAAAGATGTATGTTCTAAACAACATATTGAATTAGCAACAGAAGCAGCAAGAGAAGGCATTGTCCTCCTAAAGAATATTGACAATACTTTGCCTTTAAGTTCTGGTAAGATAAAAAAGGTAGCTGTGGTTGGTCCTCATGCCAAAGCTACTACAGCCATGATTGGAAATTATGCCGGAATTCCGTGCCGATATACCACTCCTACTGATGGTTTTGCAACATATGCAAATGTGAGTTATGCACTTGGATGTGATATTCACTGCAAGAATGAGAGGACCATTTCCCCAGCTGTGGTAGTTGCGAAAGAAGCTGATGCTACTGTTATAGTAGCAGGTTTAGACTTATCGGTTGAAGCTGAAAGCTTGGATAGAGATGATCTTCTTCTTCCTGGTTACCAAACTGAACTTATCAACCATGTTGCAAATTCTGCTAAAGGTCCAGTTATTCTTGTGATCATGTCTGCTGGAGGCGTAGATATCACTTTCGCTAAGAAAAACAAGAAGATCAAGTCCATTTTGTGGGCTGGATACCCCGGAGAAGAAGGCGGTCAGGCCATTGCAGATGTTGTTTTTGGAAAGTACAATCCTGGTAATCATTTTTTATCTTTGTTTTTCATTTCTAGGCATTTGGGCTTAATTATTAATTAATTGTATGCATTAAGAATTAATAAGTTCTAATTTTCAATAATTTTTGCAGGAGGGAGATTACCGGTTACTTGGTATGAAGCAGATTATGTCAATCAGCTTCCAATGATATCTCTTCAACTGAGGCCAAATGATGAATTAGGCTACCCAGGTCGAACGTACAAATTCTTCAATGGCTCAACAGTTTTCCCATTTGGGTATGGACTCAGCTACACAAGATTCACTTACAAACTAACACATCCAACATCATCGATCAACATAAAACTAAACCAGTTCCAGCACTGCCATGATTTGATCTACAAGGAAGAAGAACCCTCTAAGCCTCCATGTCCGTCCATCCGAACCAACGACTTAAAATGTAAGGAAACTATCCAGTTTGATGTTGAAGTGAAAAATGTGGGATCCAGAGATGGAAGTGAAGTCATTCTGGTGTACTCCAAACCTCCAGAAGGAATTGAAAAGGCAAATATTAAGCAAGTGATTGGGTTTAAGAGAGTATTTGTTAAAGCTAAAAGTAGCCAGAAGGTTAGCTTTGAGTTAAATGTATGTAAAAGTTTGCAGATCATAGATTATAATGCTTATAGTGTTTTGCCATCAGGAAAGAACACTATTGTTATTGGGGATGATGTAGTTTCTTTTCCAGTCCAAATCAGTTTTAGTTAGGTGCTAATTTTGAGTTTAGGCAGATATTAGCTAGCAGCATGAGCAAGCATAGCTTTTGTCTATAAATTTTTAAGGGAATAAATTTAGTGCTACAATTTTCTTATTTGTGATTTTGTTGGTAAGATGTGAAATGCTTGCCTTCTGTCTAAATTCGAATTACATACATCAAAGATCAAACCCAATTCATACTGTTGGAATTAAGAAACAAAAGCAGTAGCAAAGAAATAGAATCCGAAAACAGAGAGCAAAAGAAGAAGATTGGAGAGTTTAAAGAAATAAAATTTTCTTTCTTTCTTCTTCATTTTCTGATTGCACTCACAAGCTTCTATGCATCTAATTTATAAACCAAGAGAGAATTCTCTAGAGACCGATGAGTTGTCAATCTTATAGAACAAAACATGAGAATCAAAAAATATCATTAGCTTCACGTGTATTCCAACAACTACTACATCATGAGAAATGAAATGCTGCTTTAGGAATTGATCAGTGTATCGATGAATCGGTAGTATTCATTTTCCCTTCTCTGTTGTTACTTGTACAATAGGACGACACGAGAAATTCTGATGGTTGTGCTGTTGGAGGAGCAAGATACGCTGGCACTGGCATTTCTGCCGGAATGTTTGGCGGAGGAGCTTCTGAATCAAGTAGCATATTAGTGACTTGCCTTATTGAAGGTCGAAATTTGGAGTCAGGATGCACACACCACAGCCCAACAACTAACAGTCTCTCCATTTCTTGCTGATTCAAATCTCCACATAATTTTTTATCAGCAGCTTCCAATATTTTCCCCTTTCCATATAATTCCCACACCCATTCAATTATTCTTGCTGCATGGTCTTCAAGTTTTGGTTCAACGACTCTTCTTCCGCAGCCTATTTCCAGGCAGACTACTCCGAAACTGTATATATCAGATTCTTTGCTTGCCTTTCCTGTTGTGAAACATTCAGGAGCCATGTATCCCATTGTCCCTGCTAAAATTGTAGTTTCACATCCTTTACTATGATCCACAAGCCTGGCTAACCCGAAATCTCCTAATTTAGCTTCGAAATTTGTATCCAACATAATGTTGCTTGACTTAATATCCCGATGCAGCACGCATTGATCGCCTTCCTCATGTAAATACAGTAGTGCTGAAGCCAATCCTTGTGCTATTCTGTACCTCAATTCCCATGTCAACAAGCTTTTGCCTTTGTAGAGGTGGGAATCTAGGCTTCCATTCGGCATGAACTCATATGCAAGTAGTAGTTCCTTTTCATGGCACCACCCAATGAGCTTCACCAAATTCCTATGCCTCAATCTGCTTATGATTTTCACTTCTGCCATGTATTCTTTGATACCTTGTTTAGATTTCCTTGATACCCTTTTAACAGCAACGTAGGAATTGAGTTGTTTCAGGAAACCTTTATAAACTGCACCAAACCCTCCTTCACCAAGCTTGTGCCTCTCCGAAAAATTATTTGTTGCATTTGCCAATTCATTATGTGAAAACTTTCTTGGTCCTATTCCATTATTATCACCGTCGAAAGACACATCAATTATAGGGAAAGGATCAGATGTTTTTTCTTCTCTTTGTTTCTTCCGAAAACAAAATGAAACAAGACCTACTCCAGTAATAATCAAAGCACCAATTACCACACTCAAGCCTGCAACAAGTCCTGCTTTAACTTTGTTTTTTTTTTCGAGTTTTCGCATAGTTGCTGGCAGTTGTGGTGGTGGAGGTGCAGTATAATTTGGGTTGCTTACATTATATCCTACACCAGGATCATCTATAATGTCAGAACTTGAATTGAATTCCCATGATGTAATTCTGTGAATTTCAGAAAGTTGTCCAGTGCTAGCAGAGAAGCCAAAAGTAACCCATTCAGGTAAATGCATAGCGAGGTCAACTGCAGTTGATAAAGGGCGCTGCACATTTGTATGGCCAAACTGATCACTTGCAACTACAACATCCAAAATTTTGTTCCTAGAATCATAGATAATCGAAGCATATGTTCTGCTCCCGTGTTTCGCACCGCTTAACCAAGGCATAGTAGCAGCAGAATTCATGGACCTGATATTGATACCTACATGATCATATCCAAACGAATAGTTGGGATCCCAATTATTATAATAGGTATCGAATTCCACAGCAACAAAATGATTTTCTGAGTAATTCAATGCATGAGCTTCATTAACAGCTAAACCAAGACCACCACCGGCTATTACATTCGGAGGAAGTCTCGAGCCATTCGGAGCTAGGAAAAAGGCTAGCCCGTCACCATAGATTTCATTTTCATTTGAATTGATGATAAAAGAGAATCGGGTGGTAAAGTTTGTTTGATTTCCTGAAGCCTTGTCCCAAAGATGGAGGGGTTCAGTGTATGTGGCTCGACCAACACTTTCACGTTGATCATAATCGCGCTTGTTTGTGGTTAGTTCAATTCCATCTGTACTCACAGTAGCATTTCTTTCGGTATAAATAAATGGATGGTTTGAATCAAAACCAGGAAAACTGAAGCTTAATGGAGCTGCAGAAGCTTCCAAAGTTGTACAGAACAAGAAAATGGATAAGTAAAGAAGAAAACAATAAATCTGTGATATGTTGTGAAGGGAATTCCATGAAAAGCAGAAAGCATCCATGGCTAGGATTTGAAGAACAAAGGAAAGAGCTTTGCTTTTTTTGTAAATCCATAACATATATGTGTCCCCATTGCAACATAGACAAGGAATTTTTTAATGTCACATTGTTGAAGCAACAAAGTGGAACGTTTTTGGATAGCTTAATTATGTCTATTGTTATATATATATGCCAGCAAGGCTGTCTTGATCAGTAGGCATTGGGATGTATTCCTTATGATTGATTTGTCGAAGCAATAGAACAAAATAAACATATCAGAAAGGAAAATATATACTTCACTATTTTATCAATAGATCCCAACTGTTCAAATAATTATTAAATCTATTAGGCCTCAATGACAGGAAGAAAATTGTTAAAGAAAAGAGCATATATCTGTGTAATTATCGTCAGTGAGGTTGTTGTGGTGATTGACGCCTAGAACAATTCGCCTTGTTATGTATAGTTTTGTTGTTAACATACCAGTTTTATTCCATAAGTGTAAAATGCTTATTTGGTCTAAGCAATTTCCCAATAGCCTACACTTTTCTAAGTGCCAACATGATTTTATTAACCAATAAAAAAAGGGTCAAACTATAAAAAACATATAGTCCTTCTCCCGTTCAGTTTATATTGAGAAAAAATGGAGAAAAAGTCGAATTTTAAGGAAAATAAATTGTTGCCACCAAGTTCTTTCTGATACCACTTGATTTTTAGAGATTCAAGGATCAAAGTTTTATCATTAAAGTTGCACTTTTTAGGTTTTACGTTAGGGGATATTATTATCCTTCCACATTTAAAATTTAAATTTTTACTTGTTTATATAGAAAATTTATCAATATAAATCAAATATTTAATACAAAAATTATCTAAGTAAATCATGCGATGGAGTATAAAAAATGTTATTTTACAAAAGACAACATCGCATGCAGTGAAGTAAATCATGTGAACAATGGTGCTGCGATGACAGTTGGGAATATGAGGCAGTTGGAGGAATGGAAACCACCACCACCTTCGGGAAAAATTAAAATAAATGTAGATGGAGCAACAAGAAATAGAGAGATGATGGGTAGTATAATATTATTTGCTAGAGATTCTTCTGGGAAAGCTCTGTTTTGGAAAGCTAAAAATTTCCAGTTTACTATGGACCCAGGAATGTTGGAAGCGCTTGCTGTCGAGGAAGCCATGGCTGAGGTCAAAGGAAGGAATCTGCAAAATGTGGAAATTGAAGGAGACTCGTTGGGAGTGATTAATGCTTTCAGTGGTGTTTCTCAATCTCATTTAAATATTGAAGATATAGTTGAGCAGGCGCTGCAGTCTACTTGTTGTTTAAGGCAGTAAATTAAGTTAATGTTTGTTTTTTGTCTGTCCATGATTTGTTAACTGACAGCGGCATGGTTTCCTGCATTATGACAGCAGGAAATGGTTTACTGAACTTTTCAGATTTAGGATATGGTTTTAGATAATGTCTTTTGTATTCTATTTATAGGGCTATGTGTTCTCTACTGCTAATGTGTGAAAATGTTTTTATCTTTTCCTCAATGCTCTTCTTTGTTGATGAATCTCTATGACTGAAATTTCTTTCTTATTGTTTCTTGATTATGCTTCAATTTCTACATAAGGATTAGCTTCTTGTACTGTCCTAGGAATGCTAATTCAGTTGCTCACAAATTGGCCAAGACAACTTCTTAATAGTAGTTTCAATTCTAATTGGCTGGTTCAGTGGCACTGGATCAAAGATGTACTGAGAATTCCAATTTAATATAAATATGCATTATATCTTTCCCAAAAAAAGTGGGAGCCAGTTTAAGAGGTTTACAACAAGTTTATAAATAATTTATAAATGGTCTACTATGATAAATAAATAAAAAGTTGATAGAAGATATATAAGGTGTTTATAAAAAGTTTACAAAAGGTTGAGTCCGCAATAAAATAAAAGTGTTAAGATATGATTTTGTTGAGAAAGGATGGAGGTTACAACCGTTTTACGTTTCTTATTGCACAAACATTTTTAACGAGCAAATCATGTAAACAATTAAAATACGTGAAGGCGACAGCAAAAGTCTAACAAATTCAAACATTAATTAAATTCTGAAAGAGTAATATATCAACTATCCGCCATGTATAAACCCCAAATCTTAGGGGATTGGACCCATCTAATCTAAGACCAGTTTGAAATTCATAGAAGGAAAGTATGAACAAATATTTCAAAATAACAAATCCTCCTTTTAACAAATTGTGTCAAAAATGATACTCATTCCCTTCAATTTATCCTTAATATACTCATACAAAACCTAATTAATAAGTTCACTTGATTTTTGTGATTTATGGTTTATGTGTTATTATAACAATTTTATTAATTTCTATTTTCATTGAATGAAAATTTTTCTATGTAAATCGAACATTAATTTTGAAAATTTTCGAGAAAATAATTTTTAATAAATAATCTCCAAATGCGATTTAAAAAAATTAAATAGTGCCCAAATGGCCCTTTGTAACAAAAACAAAATAAACTTAATTTAAGCCTTGTTTAGGTAATGTCTTAGGACAAGATAAACTTAATTTTTTTTTTATTTCAATTATAATATTAATAAGTGCATTATAAAAATAATAAAAAAATCTTAAATACTCAAAATAAATTATAATAATGACATATGAGGTTCCGGGGAAGTTGAAAGTCTTGCCGATTTTCTAGCTGAAAAATTGAGGTTATGGGGATATTGGCTGGAACATATAACCAAAAAAAGTAGAGGTAGCCGAAATAAATCGTTCATAAACTTGTTATAAACTTAGTTTGGTTTATTGGAATTTTTTGCTTGTATTATATACCTTTCATAAACTTGTTAGAAACTTAATATAAAATTATTTCATTCATTAGAATTTTCTTACTGGTTTCATATACTTTCATAAACATGTTGTAAACTACGGTGTGTTTTGCCCTAGAAAATGAAATTTTTGGCAATTATTTATATTTTTCTGTCCCTTTGGTTAGTAAAATCATGTTATTTATCAATTAAGGTATACGAACTATTACTAATTATCCATTACTAAAATTATTAATTACCGAATACGAATTTCACAAATAACCGAAACCTAATTATTCATTGGTTTGGTTCGCAATTACAGAATAGTGCTCACCCTATTCATAATTATCAAAAGCAAAATGAGAATTTTGTATTTTCAAGAATTTCAAGGAATAGTTAATTTGCAAGGCACAAAATGTTGATCAGACAATGAAACCACATCACGTGATCTTGGTTTCAAATTAGAATAAGTGAATTAGAGGAATTAGACTCCATCATCAACTATCACTAAACCCGAATTTGTGTACTTTAAGGAACTTCACTCCCTAATTGCTTTCCTCCCATAATACCATGTCGTATGATTGTTGTTCGTTTATCAACTAATTTTATTTTTTCTTTTAGAAAAATTATATGTCAATGTCGATGTCTAACTCATATAACATACAAAACCTATAGAATATCAAATTATTTAGCATCACCTTTTAATTTTTGAAGTTTTTTATCTAAACTTTCTAATACCCAAATTATTAGCTTTGCTTATTTATTCATTTATCCATGATGATGACATTTTGTCCGTCTTATGTAGTTTTCGCATTAAAATATTATCCAAATTATCATCTTTTTATTTATTTTTTCATAAATCACTATCGATTATAAGTTATTTAATGTGTATATTAGAATGAGACTATTCTTATTGTGCAGTTCTCAAGAGACTTATAAATTTGTTTAATATTGTGCATTATATGACATAAATAAAATTTTTTTATAAATAATATTTACCAAATTTAAGATTTTTTTGTTGATGATTAGAAAAATGAAATCCCAGTTTTTTTTTTTAAAAAAAAATTGTATAATCTGTTTGGAATATATCATTTACAAAGAAGCCTTTCAACGTTTACTTTAAATGCTTATGGACTAATGAAAGTATGTACCTTTTTCTTTTTTCGGAAATTGATTAGTGAAAGTTTATTATTACTATGCATTGCTTGTTATTGTTAATAATGGTAGATTTATATATACGCATGCAATGAGATCACTGAGATGAGATTTGTTTAATTGGGCTCGATATTTCAGGAATATCATCTGCAAAGTTAGACCTTTACAGCTTGCAATTATCATTTTTAAAACCACATCCTCGATTACTAAACCTTAATTAGTTCAAAAACATAAATTAATCCTTAGTTTTTGCTAATTTTTTAATCAAATTTACAGCCCTAATGTGGAATCGTATCACACCTGTCCAATCGCTAAAATAGAAAAAGGACGATTATATTTAAGTTTTCTCATTCTCTCAATTCCCAAACTCTAATCTTCATCAATATACGCTAATAAAGAAATCATATTGTAAGTTTTTTTTTTTTTTTCATCATTGCAAGTTCAACATTGCATTAAAATGAACTTCTGAACCATTAAGTTTGCAAATAAACTCAAATAAATTAAATATTTTAAGAATGACCATGTTCTTATTATTATAAATATTTCTCACCCTCTCTTTTCTTCAAAATTTAGAGAAAAAATTTGATAGTTTCCAAACACTAAATCACACGTACTAACTAATTTATATTTTAGTCAGACATGACTACTAAAAATACAAAATTCTATCGAGTTTTAACTAGGGCTGCAAACGAGCCGAGCCGTTGCGAGCAGCTTGGTGTTCGCTCGATAAAAGTTCGACTCGAGACTCGGATCGATAATAAACGAGCCAAACTTGAGTCGAAAATTTAGACTCGTTTAATAAATGAGCTGAGCTTGAGCCGAGCAGTTAGGCTTGCGAGCCGGCTCGCGAACAACTCGTTTAAAAAAGTTCGAGAGTAGCTTGTTTAATCGCTCGCGAGCTGCTCGTTAAATAAGACCGCGAACCTATCAAAACGACGTAATTTTGGTACCAAACTAAAAAATATGCTTCAGCCAAGCCACCCGTCTCCCTACTTCATTTTTTGCTATTTCATTTATCTTTCACTGAAACTGCTATTTTCATTTTCTCACTGAAACGGCATTAAAAATGAATTTTCTTGATTTTTGACTAACTCTTAACGAGCTCGAATAGTAGCAGGAAATAAGTTCGAGCTTATTTGTGAGCTGAAAATCAAACTCGAGATGAGCTCGAATTCAAGCTTATTTGCGAGCTCGAACTCGAATAGCAACATAAAACAGCCAAACTCGCAAGTCTAAAATAAGTCAAGCTCGCGAGTCTCAAAACCAGCCAAACTCGCGAGCCGAGCTCGAGCTCGTGAAATTTAATACGAACTCGACTCGAGTTCGAGCTCATGAAATTTAAAACGAGCCGAGCTTGAGCAGCACAATACTCGGCTCGGGTCAGCTCGTTTGCAGCCCTAATTTTAACGGTACTGTATTTTTTATGTCTACTTCTTTCATAATCTAGGAGTTTTTAGATAATTTCAGTTTAGTTGTGCCAGAACTCAAATACCAATTGTAAATTGAACCTTAATTTCTTAGTTGTCAATTCATAAGGTACAAAATGAAATTTCTTCATGTTAAGACTTTCTGTTGTAATCATTTTTTATGTGTTAATTTACAAAAAGAGTATCCTTTTTATTTTTAAGGGTATTGGGAGTGTAAAATAACAGTATTTTATATCTCTAAACTTGGTACATATGATTTCTTGATGATACCTAAGCTAAAGTTACTCAATTTAAAATATTCAGTCCAAAATTCAACCGGTGACTAAGGAAACATCGTATCTTAATTGGATATAGGAATCTTGGTCACGTGGTCCTGCACCAATCAACACTTACTATGTTGTTTTTTTATTAAACATTTACACGTAATCCCATGATTAAAATTTTAATCTCTTTTATTAGGTCTATTTAGGTTATATAAAAAAAAAAAAAAAATAGGTCTAGTTAGTTGGTCAATAAAGCAACATGCAATTTACAATTTCATCCATAATACTTGTTCATATACCCACCAGTTATTACAAGTTTTACCCAGATTTTTTGACCTAATCAATTATTTATTTCACCTAGCACTTTGTTTCATTTATGGAAAATTTACCATTTCATCTCTAATCTTTTTTAATATTATTATTTAATCATTTTGATTTTAATACAATTATTAAGAGTCTTTAACCGTGAGCATATTGCACTATATAATTTTTCTGTCTTAAATGAAATAATATCAAGATGTAAAAGTAATTAAGTTAAAAAACAGTGACTAAATTTTATTATGTTATCAAATATCAAGAATGAAATCATAAATTTTTTTTTTTTTACTATTTTGATATGATCTTTAATTTTGTTGAGAAAATATTTTAAGAGTGTGTTTGGTTTAGTTGTTTAATACGACTCATAGCGGTTAAAAATCCAAATCTAGAGTTTAGATTTTGGTAAATTTTATAATCAGCAGCTGATAGCAGTTAAGATTTCCAAGCAACTATTATTTCAGTAAACCCCTATTCGAAACTTTTTTTATTGTAATAGAAAATTGATTTATATTAGGAATATAATAAAATAAAAAATAATATTTAATAAATAATTATATATTTATTGGTAATTATATTTTCTAATTGCAATTATTGTTGTATTTTTACCAAACATCAATTCAAATTAACTATCAACTATCAGCTAACGAACAGTTAAACTATACAGACCTTAATAAAAAAAAAAAAAAACTCACTCTAATTCCCCTCAAAATTTAAAAAAAAAAAATTACATAATTGAAAATTTATAAACAAATGAATCTCAAACTAATTTTTAAGGTGAGTTGGAATAACTCAATCAGGAAGTCAACTCCCTCTTTCTCTTTTATAGAGTCAATTAATCTCTTTTTTTTCTCTTACATGGAGTCACCGCAGGTGGTGGGAACTTTTGTTCATTACATTTAAGTGTTCCTGATTCCATTCTTTTTAACCCATAGTAAAATGAGATTGTAAAATTCATTTCTAAACCAATTCATAATAAAATTTATTTTCAAATATAATTAATGTGTTGAAATAACCTAATTTAAAATTAAAATTCAAAGTTTATATTATCTTCTAATTATGAGAAATTGAATTTTATAAAATTTTATGGAATTTATTCGTTCCAAAATTAACTTGAATAAAAGAAGAGAATAAGAAGCAATATATTCGTAAATAGCAGTAAGTTTGGAAAATATAATAAATAGCACATTTTATTGGCTAATCACCTTATTAGCTTTCTTTAAACCTTTACTCAACTCATTACCCGATTACCCATTCCGATCGTCATTCCTTCTATCTATGCCCCCACCGTCACCTCCACCACACGAACAAGGCTCAAAAGTCGGAGATGTTCTCCTCTACTCAGGCTTTGGCTTCAACATCAGAATCTGTCACCTTCTTCTTCCTCTTTTTCTTTTTCTTTTCCTTTTATGGTTTTCTGATTTAAAATATTTATAATTCTTAAAGTGCCAAATCATAATATTTTATCACAACAATAAAACAACAAAATGTTTAGAGATAAATACTTTAGATATCATTAATCAATTCATCATACAAATAAAGAATAATACCAGTAATAGTATTCGGTAATAATATTAAATAATTAATTTACCGAATACCAAATTATCCAAATATTAATTTATGATCTGTCGAATTTTACAACCGGTAATGATATTTTTCAATAAAACATTTTAGATTCGGTAATTATCAAATAATGCTTACCTCTACTACCAATCTATTATAAAAATATATAATTTTTAAAAAAATTCAACATTATTTCTTCATTTTTGATAGACTATTATTTGTCAACTTTAACAAAGTGTTTAATACTCATTGTTTAGCTGAATGAAATCGAGAATACAATTAATACAACAAGTTATATCATCGAAACGCATGCGTGAAAACATGATCTGTTCTCCTTCTTTTGTAAAAAAAAAAAAAAAACAAAATTAAATTATCCAATCTATTTATAATTAATTTAATTAAACATAAATAGCATCAATTATTAAACAAAAATAAAATAAAAGTAGAGGGTGGAATAATTATTTATATGGAAAAAAGCAATGAATTCTCTGTCTTTTTTTATAGAATTAGCCAACAATTTTAGTTGATGGCTGACAGTTACAACTTCCAACCTACGACATAGAAACAAGGAAAGGCAAATGGCTTCTGTTTAACTTATGTTTGTTTGCCTTTTATACTTTCCTTTTTCCTATTTTGGAAACCTTTGTTTTTTGCAATTTTGGGTAGTCCGCATCAAAATTTTCCCAAAACATTATTCATAAATATATACCAACTAGAACTATTCTATGTTTAAATTGACATAAATTGATGAGTTCATCATTGGAAATAGTGAAAAATCCTTAATTAATTGTATTATGGAAGATATTTTATTTGGATTTGCAAGCTTTCAACTATTATAAAATGCAAAATAGTACCTATTTGCTTTTCCTTTCTTCCTAAATAGTTATATTAGGATTTTTGGTAAATTTCATTTCTTAATCGAATTCCCACTCAGTTCTGATTGAAAAGATAATACTAATATATGTTATGTCTGCTACTGACAGATTAACAATAACGTGTTCAGTACAACTTTTTTCTTTAATTTAAATATGGTAGATACATGGATGATTGAGACCGATAAATTTTATATTATGTATATTGGAATCAACGATAAAACGCATTAAGTTATTCAAAAGGGCTCAAATATTTTTTTAAATGGTCCCTTGCAAATTAAGTGAATCGATTTTCTTTATTTATTTATTTAGTATTTTATTTTAAATGATCTCTTGGAATAAATGAATTTTTATAGATTTTATTTGCAAATTTAGATTTCTAAACATAGAAATCTAAATCTAGAAATGAAAAGCATAAAATTTTAAAAGGATATCTAATGTATTATAAGACTTATGACTATAACTAAGAAGCAAGCAATACAATCAACAAAATATTATGAGAACAAACAGTTTACATCAAGAATTATGTGTAGTCACATTTTGACATACCATCTTCTAATTTGTACAAGTTTATGTTTAAATCTAAGTAATTACTAAAAATGAAACCAAATAGGATAATTAAATCCGACAAGAGATTTGAATCAATAACTAGATTCAAGTTCCTGAGATTTGAAACAATAGGTTTCAGTAATATTTAAATTACATTTACTAATCCAAAGGTTTTACATCCTCTAATTTTTTTATTAATTTGTGTTTAAAAATAAAGATCATCTACCTTTTTTTATTTTTTTCTTAATTTTTTGACTTTTTTTTTTTTGCTAGTTAATATAAATGACAACAAAACCAAGCTTGTTGTCTTTTAACACTCGAATTAATTAGTTGTAAATTAACTCCAATTTATAAAGTAGATGAAAGAAAATAAGTTTGAGAATTAAAATTTTTAAAACTTATAACCCTCCGTTTGAACGAAAAATCAGTCTGAATGTGTTTATGACTTAAAAGTGCGTTGAAATCCGTAAATAATACTTTATGGTTTATAAAAAAAATAATTAGTGAAATATAATATAAGTTAATCAAATTTGTTGAGACTAAAACATAAAATATTTGGAGGGCCCTTGGTTTGAGGAGTAAAACGTGTCAGCAATCTATAAGACAATAGTAGCATATACGACAACCAGCCCAGCCCACATATCCGGGTACGAGGATAGCTTTTTCCACACTAACATGATGTACACTTTGATATTACTCGCTCTCTGCTGTCAACATTTGTCTTTTGTTTTCGTCAGTTGTAAGTAAACGGCATCAAGAAAGACAACCAAGTTTGATTTACCACTCACTTGTTTCTTTAAAAGAGCGAGTATAACACTTTTATATACTCTAGCAAGTTGGTCTATTCACAATTAGTATGAACCCACTAAGTGGTTTTTGAGGTTGTAAGAAAACAGCTTACAGCTTTCCTTTTAAAGCATATAAGATAATTGCAACCCTAAGCATTTCTGGAGAAAGAGAGTCTTCTTCCTTCTCTTCTCAAACTTTGTTTCTACTTCACCACCATTAGCAAACAAGTAAGCTCTCTCACACTATTTATAGCTTAATTTCCTTTTTCTGTTGAATATATATACATATAAATATATGTTTGATTGACCCTTTTTTTATTTTCCCCTCATTTTTTTTCCTTCTAATCTTTCTCCTATTTGACCCTACACTTAATTAAATTAATCAAGTCTTCGAATTTCAATTTTGAAAAGTTCTTGTGGTATAATTATCTCTACCCTTTTCATTTTGGTTCATGGGGTATTGTATATTTAGAAATTTCGATTAATGGAAATTGATTTTTTGGGTGGTGGACTTATGGATCTAGCAGGAAAAAATTGCGAGAAAGAAAGGAAATTGAGTTCAATATCAAGAAAAGAGAAAGAAAAGATGGGAAGAGGGAAGATTGTGATTCGTAGGATCGATAATTCGACAAGCAGACAAGTGACTTTCTCAAAAAGAAGAAGTGGGTTGCTTAAGAAAGCTCGAGAGCTCTCAATCCTTTGTGATGCAGAAGTTGGAGTAATTATTTTCTCTAGTACTGGCAAGCTTTATGATTATGCAAGCTCCAGGTCAGATTCTCTTTTTCTTTTTAATTTTTTTTTTTGGTCTCAGTCTCCTCCCTCCAATATATTTATGTTTACTTTATGGTTTTATATATATGCAAGTTGCTGAAAATTGATAAGGACAAAATATAACTAATGATTGGACAAATAGTTATATAATTACTGGGTTTGTTCAAGAGTAAAAATTACCATTAAGCTACCAGTTGACTATAGTGGTACATAAAATGAAGGAAGCTAGTTAAATTAATGGAGTTAATTTAGAATCCTTTTGTGTTGACGGTTGATAAAATCTTAAATGCATGTATCAATTGGGAACCATCAATCCATTCTTATACTAGTAGCTAATATATAAATTTAATGGAGTTTGCTTATTTTGTTGTTTTGGGTTTTATTAATTTGGTCTGATTCTATTGCCAAATATGCGTTTTAAGCTGAGCAATATATATGTAAATAGACAACTTACAGAAGCAGAAACAATGTTAGTGGAAGAAGAAAGTGCATGCACATAATTAACTTTCTACACAACTATTAATTACTTCTGATGTTAATGTAGCTTATTACAACATGCATGCATTAGCTATTCAGTATTCACTATGAAGCTATATATATCTATGTGTTTTTACAAAACTAAATCCAAAGTCCAGTTAATGGCATGGTGTGTAGGTGTTCTTTTTTCTTTCCTTTTTTTTTGTTTTTAACTGAGGTAATTACCACTTAATGACTAGTATTTTACATAGTATGAAACAAACCAAGATGAGCAAGAGAGTGGCTTAGATACCCTTTCACTAGCAATGCTAAAGTTAGCCAACATGAATTGACAAAGATTATAAACAAACACAGAAATTAGTGTAGTTGATAGCTAAACTTTTCTTTAGCCCAAGAACTCCAATTATTAATTATCTTAGTCATTGTTCGGAATAACTTGTGTTAAGTTCTGACATTACATTTTCTTTGCTGTAAATATACAATATTAAACCTCTGACTTTCTCATAATTTCATTGTCTTGAATCTTTAACCTAATTGGACTGTCTAAGAACTATTTTCATAACAGTTTTAAATCGCTCTTGTTCGGCAAGAACTTTTAACACAATCTTCAATGATTAATAACCACACTCATTGTTTCATCAAATCCTATCAACTTATTCCAACGATTAGTACTAACCGATGGTTAGCTTGTATCCTTTTAAGTATAAGTCATATGTTGGTATTACATTTTAAATTGATGTGGGTTTCTAATAGTTACATGTTAATTTTTTAAGTCAAAAAGGAGAAAAACGTGTGGATTTCATAGAATCAGGTGGAGGTTCATAGAATGAACAGAGGTCAGAACCAGTAATGTGTAAAAATGGATTGAGCTAGACTTATCCGGATTTGGATTTACTGATATTAAAAAGCTACTACTAATTGATTAATTTGGTTAGCTTATGCCCTCATAAGTTTCGGTTGTATGCTATTATTGGATGTGGATTTCTAATACTTTCCTTCAAGTGCAACCGGCTAGGCTCGGTTGACACTTGTAATTTGAATTCCTCCCCCTGATTTTTTTTTAAATTATAATGAAAAAGACAAATTAAGTTGACAATTTATGAATCAGATAGAGGTTGATAGAACGTACAGAAGTTATTAACAGAACATACAGAAGTTAGAACTCATAACATGTGAAATTGAATTGGACTAGACTTATATAGTGTTAGGCTTACAAATGTTAAAAAACTAGTACTAATCGATTAACTTAATTATATGGATTTCTATATTAATGCTAAGCACACTTCTTACTTAAAGTTCAAAAACGAAAGCTGCATGTGAATTGTAAATGAGCATTCTCATAAAAACAATGTTTATATTTGCAGCTAGATTCATTTCGAATCAATCATTAAACATCATAACCTGATTGCATCAAGGAATTTTTCCACGAGAACCATAGCCTACTACATCTATTATAGATCTCAATTGAACTTTTTAACGAAACTGAACCATTAACTTTGAAAATAAAAATTTTTGATACATTTTGTGCCAAAATATTTGTTGAAATTGAAGAAAAATAAAGTATAAAACAGTAAAAAGGACTAAATTGATTTCATTTACTAAGTTTAGGCTCTAATTTGATAAATATTTTTTCAAATTCTGACTAGTAGATTTCTATGTGGCAATCATACATTAAGTTTTTTGAAATGACATTCATGCCTTATTCCGTAATCAATATTATGACATTTGAATTTTGAATCAAAATAAATAAGCAACAACTAAAATGTATTTAAATTGTTTAATATAAAATTATCTAATTTCGATTTTAATTTTTGGAAATTATTAATAAAATTATTTTATTAGATTATTATTAATAATTAATTTAAATTATAAAAAATTAAAATCTCAATTAAATAATTTTCAATATATTCTATTTATTAAATGGGTTAAAAAATTACTACTATTTCTTTATGTACTCATTTTATTGGTAATGTGATAATGTTGGTTGTGGAGCATTATAATTTTACCTATTTAATAACGTTTAGAATAATTTGTATTGAATTACTAAATCATATTCAATATTTTGTAAAAAAAAAAAAAAAAAAAAAAAAATTCTACGTTTATAATGACAAGCTGAATATATTGAACTTATTACTTATTATGTGTTATTTTAACTATTTTTTTTTATTCATTTGATTCTTATAATTCTCTGAAAAATATTGATGTTTTGAATTTTGTTTGAGTATTATTATATATTGTATTTGAATGTTTTATATTTAAATTAAATTTTCATATAAACTCTATTTCTAGCTAAGAGTTTAACCAAACTAAAATTTGCTAAAACAATTTTAGGTACTGTTATTTGTTCCATGGCCAATTAGAGTTCCTTTCTGAGATTAGGGATGCAAGTATAAATCTAATGTGATTTATTTATAGGAAGTTTATGATTTCAATATTATTATTTTTAATATAATTATTTTTATATCCCTGATTTTTCCACACTATGCATTATATAATTTAAGTTTTTTAGAATATTTTTGTAATATTACATAATCAACTTCTTGAAATATTCTTAAAAAAGTATTCCCAAAACTACGCAAAATCACAATATAGTATAAAATGTTAAATTTTTTATTTATTATTATTATTTCAAAACCGAGAGACTTAATAATAATATTGATCATACATTAGAAATGAATATTAAATTTCCTTATTTATTTTTCATTTATATCCTTGCTTTATTCATATGGCATGTATCCTTAAATATTGATTAGAAATCCTCATCAAATAATAATTCCAAACCTTTAAAACTTATAATAAAGTAAGGTAACCAAATTAAAATCCCAAAAATCTGAAAGTAAAAAGCTGTGTCCATACTCATTTAAAGAATCATGTCATCCTCTTCTTCTTGTTAACATATCGCTTTTACGCATTTCAGCATGAACTCTGTGATTGAACAGTACAACAAGCAGAAAGAGGAACATCACCAATTGATGAACCCTGCTTCCGAAATCAAGGTATTCACATACCTCTCACTCTCTCCGGCTATGCATTAACTATTTCTAAGATTGATGTTATTTAGCTATTTCCTTACACTTGTAATATAGTGTTTTCCTACCTAAAACATTGCATAAATTCCTAATTAAAGATGTTGAAAGTTTGAAACTTCCATTAGTAGGGCAAGTTTAGATTCTACTCCACTACAAGTTGAAGCAGAATTTGGTCAAATACACAATAAATCTGTTTTTGCATTTGAATTTTTATTCGAAAATGGTGAATCTTTAGCAGTGCATGAATCAATTTCAGGTTTGAAGCAATTAATAAACAGTTCTGAAATTCAATATTTTAGTTGTCCAGCTTAAGCTAATTGTGTAAAGGACATGAACCATTAATAAGCCATAAGAAGCTATTCACCTTATACTCTTAATATTTTTAGCCATTCTAAACTTAAATAAATACTTTATGCTTCTCAAAATCATATTTTTTGCTCTTTTTTTTTATACAAAAAAAAATAATAATTTCATTTCTATAATTTTTTTTGAATTTTATTTATCTTTCCAATTATATTCCTAAATAACGAATATTCGAGACCTAAATGTTGTTTAAATTCTCTGATATATTGGAAATTTCAAGTCATTTATCAAGGTCTAAATAATATTTAAAAAAAAATAGAAAACAAAAATAATTAGATAAATTTAACTACCTTTTCTTAAACTGTGTAAAAATAAAATAAGACTGTAATTTTGGACAGGTGAAATAAAGATGGTCGGATTAAAGAATTTGATAATGGAGAAAATAGACCGTTCTTGAAAAGATATTTTTCAACTTTCCTCCTACCATATTCTATAAAGAGAAGTTAATTTACTCCTCTTTTATTTATTATCTTTCAAATTTAGGTTTTTTTTCATAGATGAACCATAAAAAGTTGATATTGAATTTATCCAAATTTCAAAACATTTTACAACTTTGAATGAAAAATGTATTTTATTGTCAAGCTAAATTCAATGTTATTTATTTCATAATTTTTTTAATTTAGCAAACAATTGAATAAAATTTATTTTTTGCTGAATTTCTATAATTAAAGAGTGATATAATTTTTTATGGTTATTATATTTTTATCAAAATTTTTATTATTATAGTGATACCAAAAACTATTTTAAGGTTTGGCACCGTTGAAAAGCACTAGAAATCTTATAGAATCTATTTCCATGCATGACTTTTTTTTTTTTCACTTGCAATTTGAACATATACTAAGTATCTTTCGTTTCAAATATCTCTATTTTTTAAAAAGTGCACTTCTCTCAAAGTATAATTACAAAAAAAATTATTTTTAATAACAATAAAATAGAAATTTTTTTAATTTAGGGTACATTTTGTTGGATTGGAAAAGAGAAATTACTTCTTGTAGTTCTGAAGAATTTCTTCTTTTTTTTAAACCAAAAAAAATGAATTCATCTTCATTAAAATTCAAAAGTTCTATAACAATCAAAGCAACATGCACAAGTAGCATATCAGAACCATCAAATAATGGGTTTGGAGAACCATTTTCCTATTAAGAGAATAGAACAAGAGGAAACCCAAACTTTGGTGAAGATTGAAGCATTTTTTATCTTCATAATTTGACCCTGCAATTTTTAATATTTACAAATTTCCTCACATATTCGTTTTCTATATTTTCAACATGCCATTTCTCATCCAACCCTTATTTATTAGACAAAACTAAAAATATATTACTCAACTATAAAATATATTACAACTTTATATTCTTCATGTGGCCTGCAGTATCCGAATAAGTTCCTTGTACCATTCTTCATAATAACATGACAAACTTACATAATTCTTTGAGAAACAACATTCAAATCCATATATTAGACAATGTCCAGAACTACGACTTATATGTTTGATAAGAGATTTTTGAAGTTGTTAGAGTGACTTCCCTTTGATTAGGCTTCTGAAGCTCACTTTATCAGAGGTTTACTAAAGTAGTCCCCCGCAATAGCACTAAGAACCTTATAAGTGATTTTCATTCCAGGTTAAGGTTTACAAGTCCCGAGTTTTGTCAAAGAAGTCTCCACCAACAACAACCAAAACTTAATAAACAATTTTTGAAATTTATTCCCTTTAACAGGTCCTCACACTCACATCACCAAAGTTTATATAGAAATAGTTCCTAACAGATGTGGCCACGGTTCCAGAACCACTACATTTTTGGAACCTGCAGTTCATGGTCCAATTTTAGTAGTAGCACGGTTTCGGAACCACTACAGTTCTGGGATAGACAGTTCACAGTTCTAATTTTAGCAGTAGCAATAGCAGCAGCAACAGTAGTAGATTGAAGAGAGTAGTAGTACCAGCAGCAGTAATAATAGTAGTAAATTGAAGAGAGTAGTAGCAGCAACAATAACAATAGTAATAGCAGCAGCAGTAGTAGTAATAATAGCAGATGGAAGAGAGTAGTAGCAGCAATAGCAGATTCAAGAAAGTAGTAGCAGCAGTAGCATTAGTAGTAGTAGATTGAAGAAATTAGTAAAGAGTAGTTGTGTGATTTTGAAGAATTGAAGTTTGAAACTCCGATGGAACTGTGCAGAATTATCGGTTACAGTTGCAGATTTTTTAGAACCATAACCGAATTGTGTGCCATGATTGCTATTTTGATTTTATACAATTTTGATTCTTCACGGTTCTTCACAGTTCTAAACCGAAGGTTCAAAAGGTTGAAACCATGAAACAGCCACCTCTAGTTCAAAAGGTTCAAAGTAGATAAATAAATTGACTCACCAAGACTATGCTGGCAAGTTAGTACTAAGTGTGTATGTATGTGTCTGCATTTTTTCCATAGAGCTGCTTAAGATAGACTTTTAGATAACTTATTATGTCCATAGCAAGATCTCGGTTGAATTTTATGCCAAGATGGCTAGTTTATTTATTTTAGTTTATATGATATAAAAAATCATCACCACCATTGAAGTTTATATTTCAATTTGACGTTGGCATGAATAAAGCTTATATTGTTGAAGACTACAAATTTTAGTAGGAGAGTGAGAGCCATTAATTCATATCATATCATATCAGAATGACTATATCTAACAAGACACCTATTTTATCCCTCATATGGAATTTTTTTTTTTCTTTTAAGAATTGCTTCTCTGTTTGTAGTCTTTAGATTTATATTTCTATTTTTTTTTCCATTATTTCATTAGAGGCAAACTAATCACTTGCTTTATATGCCAACTAATATGATCAAGTGATAAAACAAATTGATTGTAACTATTTATCTTTACAACTTTCATATGCTTCAACATTTCAATCCAAATTCATTGGATGTTCATATTACCATATTTTTATCCTTTTTCTTGATGCAAGTTGCATTTTTCACAATTAAAAAGTTGATATAAAGTAATTCTTTAACACTCGTAAGTTGAAATCTACAGCTTGAACTTACTACAAGTACTCCTATGACATGGTTAATACTATTGAAACCAATTATTCTTCATCATTATTTGTTGATTGAAGTTATTTCATTCATATTTAGATGAAGGATTTTTGAATAAAGAACTAGATCCAAGTTTGTTTCTTATTCATGAATGTGATGGATGTTGCTTTAGAGTTTAAATTTAAATAATGATATTCAGCTTTTATTATATGCAAAGCAACATTCTTCCTTTTGATACCCATTGTTCATGGTTCTGCATAAGTTTGCCTTATGATTTAAAACCATATATGCATCCACTACTTCATCCACATGTATGACTCTCTCTTTATTTAATATGATTACCATTCTCATGTACTATCTTCCACTTTGTTCTTATTAGTTTTGGCAAAAGGAGGTTGCAAGCTTGAGAAAGGAATTGCAATACCTACAAGAATCTCATAGGTAGAGTCAATCCTTCTAATAGATCCTATAACGACTTTATAGATTCTTACACTCGTTACTTAAGAAAAAAAATGGTTCATAACTTAAATGCTAACTATTGTTAAGTTCATTCCTTATGTCATTTAGTATGTCAAGACAAGATCATAAGAATTCTTAGAATAGGAATATTGGAATTTTTCTCTCCTTTTTTATTGTTTTCTTTGTTACAATATACAACTATTTCTTAATTATGGTAATCACAGTAGCTGTGATTGCTTGATCATAGGAATTACACATTTTTGTTTCTATTTCTGTTTTCTAACGCTCCCCCTCAAGTTGAATCATCGAACCACAGATGCTTACTTGGACAATACTCATTGAATACACGTGCTGGAACTGCTTTAGTCAAAATATCTACAAGTTGTTCTTCTAATTTTACAAACAAAAGACTTATGATTCCACTTTCTAGTTTTTCCTTGATGAAGTGTCTATCTATTTCCACATGTTTGGTGCAATCATGTTGTACCGGATTTTCAAAGATATTAATTACTGTCTTGTTATCACACTTTAAATGAAAACCACCTTTGACAGAAAATCCAATCTCTACTAATAGCTTCCTTAACCAAAGCATCTCAGCCAATCCTTTAGCAACTTCTCTAAACTCAGCTTCTACTCTTGGAAATGCTATTACCTTTTGTTTCTTGCTTTTCCAGGTTGCTAGATTCCCTCCAATAAGAGTAAAATATCTCGATGTTAATCTTCGATCTATAGGACTTTCAGCTTAATCAACATCTATATAACCTTGAATTTCAAGATGCTCATGTTTCTAAAACAACACCCTTTTCCTGGTGTACCCTTTAGATAACGAATAATCCTTAAGGCAGCATTCATAAGTTGCACTTGTGATTTGTGCATGAACTGGTTGATGACTTCTACTGCATAGGCTAAATCTGACCTAGTATGGGATAGGTAAATGATCTTTTCGACCAGTCCTTGATATTGCTCCTGATATGTCTGCTTTGCATTCTCTTCTATTTTCAAACCATGGTTGACTTCAAGGGGAGATTCTGCTGGTTTCAATTTATCAAGTCTGTTTTTGCTAATAGATCCAAAATATATTTCTTTTGTAAAATAAAGATTTCTTGCTTAAATCTTAGAACTTCTATCCCAAGAAAGTACTTCAATCTCCCCAAGTCTTTTATTTCAGATTCTCTGAACAGTTACTTCTTGAGTTTCATTATTTCTTTCTGATCATTTCTGCTAATGATCATGTCATCCACGTAAATTATCAAACACGTGACAAGATCATTTCTTCTATTTAAAAATAGGGTATGATCAGAGTTACTTTGTATTCATATTTTATCATGACTGCTGTGAACCAACCAAACCATGCCCTTGGGGATGGTTTTAATCCATGAAGAGCCTTCTTAATGGAAATCCTTCTCCAATTTCAAAGTCTTTTGAGAAACTAGAAGGAGCCTCCATATAGACAATTTTTTTTTAAGATCGTCATCCAAGGCATATAGTAAAAATTAGGGGATGCATTTTAAAAGTAATATTTATATTTAAATAATAAAAGTTAAGGTATGCATTTATGATATACGCAGGCATTTGATGGGAGAAGAACTTTCTGATTTAAGCGTTAAAGATTTACAAAATCTAGAAAACCAATTGGAAATGAGCTTGAAAGGAATTCGAATGCAAAAGGTATGCAATTCTCATATTACATTCATCTTTAAGTGCAATTATAATATAATCCTATTTATTAATCAAGTATTCAGTTTCCTCTTTCTGCAGGATCAAATTTTAAGTGATGAAATCAAGGAATTAAACCATAAGGTTCCATTAAAATAATAGCTCCTAGTTTATTGTCAATAAAATTAAGAAAGAAAGTACTTACTGTTATTGACTCTGATACAGGGAAACCTTACTTATCAAGAAAACCTAAAACTACATAAAAAATTAGATCTCATTAGTCAAGAAAATGCTGAATTACGCAAACAGGTATAACAAATTCCTTCATGAAAATATAATTCAATGTTCATGTTAAGTTAATTTCTAAACTACACTTATTATACATAATGCAAATATATTAAGTTCCATAAACAGCTTTAAATTTATATTAAAAGTCATAAATGATGTTAATAAAATAGTTAAAAAGGAAGTTTTCATTTTTCAGGTTTATGAAGAAATAGAGGGGAGAGAAGCAAGAAAAAGTTGCAACCCACCATACACTTTAAGCAATGGGTATGACTTACATGCAAATGCCCCAATCCATCTCCAATTACGCCAGCCACTGCCTCATATAAATGAGTCACCGCCAAAATCAATGAAACTTGGGTAAGTTGTCTTTATGTTATTTACACAATATAAGTAACAGCTAATTTAAAATTTTATTTGAAAACTTTTAACAGATTACAATTGCGATAGCAAAGCAATGGATATATTGATGATGGTCTGAGTAAGTCGCTCCTTTCCTTTGTTGACAAAGCTGCACCTCAACGTTATCATATTTTGTACATCAACAAGTACAGTTGTTATGATATTTTCTGTAAAGTATGCAATAAGGAAAGAGTTTGATAGTGTTACTAAAAAATTATTATGTTCATTGTGTTTTTATACTTATTTATCATCTTTCATCAATATTTTCAAGTAACTTATGTTCTTCCATTTGATTTGAGGACTTGTTCTTCCCATTATCCAATTCAAATAGTATAAAATTCTAGTTAATGAAATCAAAATGTAATTAGTCAACATTACTTATAAGTAAATTTATCATTTACTTATAATTTCGTATAGGATAGTTTTGTAATATAGTAATAAGTAATTATGTCATATGAATTATAACAAAATCAATCAATTCTCTAAAAAAAATAGATTTTTTTTTTAATTCAATTCTTTGCATAATTTATTAATAATTTTTTTTTTATTTTGCATAGCTACTTACTATTATTATTTTATATTTCAATTGTTTTTATTTCGTATTTTAGTTAGCTTCTTCCTTCTTCATAATACAACCCTCAAATTGAATTTATAATAATTAATAAATACGAAATTTTATTTACTTTTAATCTATTAATTCAAACTCTTCTGCATATTAAATTGAATGTAAAGTTGTTGGGGAATATGTAAATCCGATCTTTTTTATTTTTTAAAAAGGACATGCAACCTCATTAAATTTTGAAATCATTTTCAAACATTTTACTAAAAAATAAAAAATATCACTCTACAATAGTTATACAAAATTTATATATAGGTGTACAATAACTGTACAATAATATAATAGTTGTACAATATATATATAATAGTAGTGTAAAATTTGTACGATAAGTCTGAATTTTTTTATACTTGTACAGAAGCAATACAATAATTGTTTAAAAGTATCATTATTGTATGTTTCTTTTTCATTAATTTGTAAACTTTTTGGTTAAATAAATTAATTAAATGTTTATTTTTCCTCTAAATTACCATTTTTTAACTTTTTTTTTTAACTCTTTTTTTAATTATTTTAATTATTGAGGTCGTTTCTCTAAGACTCCAAAAATTTTATTAATTTTTGAAATGGTTTATGGTTTAATTTCTTAATTAATATGTAGTTTCTCAAAATATATAATTTTTAATAATTTAAAATAAGAAAAATTATATTTATATTCGTATATTTTCACATAGTTGTTATTTTATCATTATATTTTTTTCAAATTAACAATTTGGTCTCGTATTATACAAAAATTATATTGTTGTCATTTTTTGTGTCAAACAATAATAGAAATTGATAAATCATATATTATCTAAATTATTTTTTTATTCTAATTACAAATATGATATTAATTTTGACTAAAACAACACCAACATGCTAAGAAAATCCAAAATTCAACTAGTTGATCAAATGGTAACTTAGCATTTCCGATAAATATATGATTTAATGTCATATTTGTAATAAGGGCAAATAAATGGTTCAAATGAGACATAACTTGTTAATTTTCATTACTATTGAATAAAATGAAACAGTGTATCTAAAAATAAATGCAATTATCTTCTAAGATCTGGATAATTCTTTCAGATTGTCCATCAGTGAGCGAATAAAATGCAATACTGAAATTAAATTTACTTTCAAAGGACTTTTGGAAACTTTCCTAGAATCCAAAGGTGAATCTGGGGTCTCTATCCGAAACAATCGACATCCGAATTTCGTAGAGTCTAACGATCTAATTGACATAAATTTTGGCTAGTCTGTCCAAACTATAATCCATTCAGACTAGCAAGAAATGCATTGTCTTGGTTCGTGATTTCTCTGGGTACTTGGAAGTCCAGTAATGAAATCCATAGTAACCCTTTTCCATTTCCATTCAGACTGGCAAGAAATACACTAGTTTGGTTAGTCTTTCAATGATTACTCATACTGCATTATGATTTCTCTGGATAAGTGGAAGTCTAGTAACGAAATCCATAGTAACCCTTTCCCATTTCCATTTTGGAATGGATAATGGTCGTAGCAATCCAACAGAAACTTAATATTCTGCTTTAATTTGTTGAGAAGTTAAGACACTTAGAGATGTACTCAACAATCTCCCTTTTCATCCTTTTCTACCAATAATGCTCCTTGATGGTATTATACATTTTCATTCCTCCGGAATGCATGGCAAATGGTGAATTGTGAGATTGCTCCAAGATTAGATGTCTTATTTGTACATCATTCGAAATTCATATCCTATTTCTGAAGAATAGTATTCCTTCTTCATTTACGGCAAAATCGGACACCTTTCCTTCTTTTACTTCTCTAGCTCGAGCTTGGTAATCTCTATCCCGTTGTGCAACTTTCCTTATCTGATTTTCTAGTATGGCTTGACCATCAAATTTTCCATGATAGGCTCTTTACCTTTCATTGTTAATGTCCCACATTTCATGCATCAAAGACAAAAGCGACAACTTTATACTTACCAGACTCTTTCTATTTAATGCGTCTACTACTACATTGGCTTTTTCCTGATTTGTAATAGCTCAAGCAATCATAGTCCTTGATCAACTCTAGCAATCTCCTTTGTTTAGAGTTGAACTCCTTTTATATTTTCAAGTACTTTAAACTCTGATGATTCTTATATATAAGACATCTTTTCTTATAGAGATAATGCCTCCAAATTCTCAGAGCAAAAACAATGGTCGCAAGCTCGAAATCGTAAGTTGGATAGCTTTTATCCATGTGGTTTAAGCTATCGTGACTCATAAGCAAGGACATTGCGATCTTGCATCAGTACGCAACCTAAACCATTAAGAGAAACATCACTATAGACTATATATTCTTTACTAGGAACGGGCAACATTAGGATTAGAGCTTTCAACTTGTCAAAGCTTTCTGACATTTATCGGTCTATCCGTATTTGACATCCTTTCTCAGCAACTTTGTCAATGAAGAGGCAATCATGGAAAAATCTTTCACGAATCTTCTGTAGTAGCCTGTCAATCCAAGAAAACTACAAACTTTTATGACATTCTTTGCTGGTTTCTAGTTAAGGACTGCTTCGATTTTGTTGGGATCCACTTTGATCCCTTCTGCAAATACAATGTATCCAAGGAAACAACTTGGTTTAGCCAAAATTCAAACTTGGAAAATTTGGCATACAATTGCTTTTCTCGAAGCATTTGTCTTCCTCTGCACTTTTAGAATAAACCAAAATGTCATCAATGAACATCACCACGAACTGGTCGAGGTATGGTCTAAAAATTGTATTCATCATATTATAAAAGTAGCTAGAGCATTAGTTAAGCCAAATAGCCTTACTAAAAAATTCGTAATGACCATATCGAGTTCTGAAAGCTGTTTTAGCAATGCTCTTTTCTTCTACTCGCGGCTAATGATACCTTAATCTTAAATCAATTTTGAAGAACACCAAGGTATCTTTCAACTAATCAAAGAGAGCATCAATCCTAAGCAATGAATACTTTTTCTTGATGGTCACCTTATTCAGCTGTCGGTAGTCAATGCACAACCGAAGAGTGTCGTCTTTCTTTTTGAAAAAAAGTATTGGTACTCCCATAGTGATACGCTAGGACAAATAAAACCATTATCCAACAGTTTTTGCAACTACACTTTCAACTCATTTAACTCCACATGAGCCATTCTTTACGGCGTGATGGATATCGGATTTATTCCTAGCGTAGTTTGGATTTCGAACTCCACTTCTCTCTCAGGTGGTAGTCTTGGCAGCTCTTCTGGATAGGTCTTAAAAATACACACAATAGGTATCCTGAATTTTAGGATCTCCTATTTGTGTGTCGACTGTATGTTACAATGACTCTTATACCTCTAGGATATTTTTACATACTAACTTATACGTAAATTAATTTTTACATATCGATCTGTATGTAAAATTAATATTAACATATCATTAGTATGTAAATTTTTTGTGATAACTACTTTTATACTCCTGATTTTTTTACATATCGAGTAGTATGTAAATTGATTTTTATATACCATCAGTATGTAAATTAATTTTTAATGACAATTACTCATTTACCCCTATATTACTTTTAAATATCATCAGGATGTAAATTTATTTTTTGTGACAATTATTTTTATACGCCTAGATTATTTTTACATCAGTATGTAAATTAATTTTTTACATAGTATTAGTATATAATACAATATGTAAATTGATTGTTTATTTATATACTAATGATTTGTTTACATACCTTTTTTATATACATACTGAATCTGTACAAAAATTGAGTTTTATATATCCAATAGTATCTAAATTAATATATAAATTGAATTTTATATACATATCAATATGTAATTTTTTTTACATTCTAATACCTAAATAACTAAGTTTTTACATTTTAATCCTTAAAATGACTAAATTGAAAATTTTAAATAACTTTAGTGACTAAAATGTAAAAGTGCATATTACTATTCTTCTCCCTCTTTTCTTTTCTCTCCGCATTGATGAATAACCATCGCCACCATGATGGTCATGAGTTGAAGAGATCGTCTTCATTTTCTTCTTTATCTCCGGCTAATCTCAACCAAAGTCGGATCTTATCATTTTTTCTTTTCTCTTATCACTGATGAACAACCTTCACGCAACCATGAACAAATCGTAAGGAAAGTGAATGACAGCTTTAAAGAAGGTGAATAAAGGTTTCAAGAAAACATAAGAAGGAGGACATCGAGATACAGTGGATGGCATGATTATGAATGATGGTGTCAAATATGGTGAATGACGGCGGCGGTGACGAAGCTTAGCAACGACAGTCTTCTCAGGCATGGTTCTGTTGATTTTGAATTATCAAAATTGAGTAATGTATTATTTAATTAATTTTAATTAATTAAGTTATTATTTCAATATTAGTTAGGGATATTTCATAATTTTTAAAAGGGATAATTACGATTAGGTCCTTGAGGTTTGGCCTAATAGACTCGTATATCCTTCTATTTTGGAAATTGTATCAACGGGTCCCTAACTTTTGAAAAAATAGACTCTCAGGTCCTTCCGAGTAGAAACGGCGTTAGTCAACGGAAAAGTCAATGATTTTTTTTCAAAATGACAAAACTACGCTTTGGTTTATTTGAATTGAACCATTCTAATTATTAAATCAAATCTGTGGGTCCCACTTACTATAAAAATTAAATCAAATCTGTGGGTCCCACTTACTATAAAAATTAAAAACAATCCAGCTAGACTCGAACTTAAGATCTTCAATATGCTAAATTACATAATAACCAACTGCACCACAACACTTTTAGTATATTAGACTGATGTGATAATATTTTATTATGTAAATCACAACCATTCACATTTTATCACTATAACAATTATCTATTATTTCAATTAAGATTTTATTAAATAATTACATATTTATTTTTTTATCATTCTAGACAAGTGTGAAAGTTAGAAGGAAAAGTTTAATTTTTCTGAAAAATTAAAAAGAATTTACAGAAAATTTAGTGTTTATTTGGAGAAATTAACAAAAATTAGAAAACTCATATTTCTAATTCAAGAAAATGAAATATTTATTGTGGGACCCGATGATACAATTTCCAAAATAGAGGGATTCCAGAGTACATTAGGCCAAACCTCAGGGACCCTCGATGATACAATTTCCAAAATAGAGGGACCCCAGAGTACATTAAACCAAACTTCAGGGACCCAAAAATAATTATCCCTAAAAAATATGAGTTTTCTAATTTTTGTTAATTTGTCCAAATAAAAAATATGAGTTTTCTAATTTTTGTTAATTTGTGCAAATAAAAAATAGTTTTCTAATTTTTGTTAATTTCTCCAAATAAACACTAAATTTTCTGTAAACTCTTTTTAATTTTTCGGAAAACTTAAACTTTAGGGTCTAACTTTGAGACTTGTCTAGAATGATAAAAAAATAAATATGTAATTATTTAATAAAATCTTAATTGAAATAATAGATAATTGCTATAGTGATAGAAGGTGAATGGTTGTGCTTTACACAATAAAATATTATCATGTCAATTTAACACACTAAAGGTGTTGTGGTACAGTTGGTTAACATGTAGTTAAATATTCAAAAGGTCTCAAGTTTAAGCCCTCTTTGGGTTGTTTTTTATTTTTATAGTGAGTGGGGCCCACAGGTTTGATTTAATAATTAGAATGGTCTGATTCAAATAAACCATGGGATTCAATTAAACCAAATGGTAGTTTTGTCATTTTGAAAAAAAAAATGTTGACTTTTCCGTTGACTAACGGCCAAAGTGGACGGAAGGACCTGAGAGTCTATTTTTTCAAAAGTTAGGAACCCGTTGATACAATTTCCAAAATAGAAGGACCTACGAGTATGTTAGGCCAAAGCTCAGGGACCCAAAAGTAATTACCCATAAATTAAAACCAAATTCATAATTAAAATCTTTAACCAAATATTTAAATCTTAATTTTTGGCCTCAAAACGATCTCAAAAAAAAATTTTGACGTCAAAAACGGATTCAGGACGTCGAAAATAGGTTGGTAGGGCCAAAATGTAATTTATAAAAGTTTCGGGTCAAAAATATAAGCAAATTAAACTTCAGGGGTTAAAATGCAATTTTACCAAAATTTAGGTGTTACGCGCACTATTATCACCAAAACGCAGCATCTGCTGCCGTTCTCGCTGCTGGCACGCAGTCCCCCGTGTCCGCTCGCCCGCGCGAGCCTGGCTCCCAAAAATGCCTATGGTGCGGTTCTGGGCCTGCCTCCCGCAGGTCCTTGCCCAGAAAATCAGTCTCTCAAGTCTACTTCCTGATGACCGTACGTCCTCCTCCGGTATCTTTCCAACGAGTTACGACCACCTTTCTCTTCCTTTACACACCCTCTAGCTAACCATCGAAGTCAAATTCCCAGAAACCATCTAAATCTCAAGATATAAGTCCCTAAAGTTGGCTCCTCAACATTGTTTTCCTAGAATCCAGATTCTGCCTATCTCTCAACCCAATTTCCAGCCACTTTTCCGGCCACCTCCGGTGGTTTTCCTGCAAACTAAAACGACCAAACTTGATTATTTTGGTTATTTTCACCTTTAGATGTTTTCTATTCTTTTATTTAAGTGAATACATGTATACCTCAACTTTAACATCTTTTCCAACTTGAAATTAAATTGTTAATGAGAAGCTCTTAGCAACACAAGTTCTAATTTTGGTTCCTAGCTATTGAACGAATGTCCAGTAAGATTAGCTTTCAATCCTTTTTTTTCTTTTTTTAATTTTCTTTATTCTGATTTGGAATGATGTTTATGATCCCTGCAGAAGTGGACAAGATTGATAATAGTAAACATAATCAATAAAAATTCTTACTTTGCCAATTTAAATTTTTGGGTTCTCTTTGTTATATTCTTCCATTTATACAGGTTATAAACCCAGTCGGTGGATATTGAATTACAAATATTCCGATGAAGGTCCTTAAATTAAGAGGGTACTTTAGGAATAATAAAAATCTAATTTGTTGATTAAACGGTGTTAAGCTGAAAAATTAACAGAATGATTAAGTGATATAATTGTTCAAAATAGGGGAGATAAAATAACCTAAATTGTATTCGTACAAAAATGTAATTTTCCCTTTTAAAATTAAAAACTGAATAAAATGCATATAAGTACGTAGAGGTGGCCATGGGCCGGTTCGGCCCGTTGGGCCCGGCCGAACCGGCCCGCTATCGAACCGGCCCGAAACCGTCATCGAACCGGACCGCCGTGAACCGGAACCTGAACCGGCCGAAGGACGGGCCGGTTCAGGTTCAACAATTTCTTGAACCGTAACCGGAAGGGCCCGTGAACCGTGAAAAAACCGTCCGAACCGTGTAATCGAACCGCCGGTTAACCGAAAAAATTAAAAAAAAAATTAATTTTTCTGGCCCGGCGGGCCGAACCGCCGGTTTGAACCGTCGGGCCAATGGTCGTACATGATTTGACATGTGGCAGCTTGGAACCGGAGGGTTGGACCAAGGGTTGGAACCGGCGGGCCAAGCGGTTTGAACATGAACCGAATTGGACAGGCGGGCCGAACCGTGGGCTGGAACCGGCGGGCTGGCGGGCTTGGCTAGGGGCGCGCGCAGTGGGCTGGCCCGGCGGGCTGGAACCGTGGGCCTAGCCCATTTTTCTTCATCTTTTCACATCTGACACAAAAAATAAAAGGGCC